>OVAN01002866.1:0-31425 GCA_900406275.1 Anastatica hierochuntica
AGCTCAACGACAGTTAGTGTCTAGACTCCTTTAGCATAGATAATTAGCACTACGACATTAGGTTAATTATAATTTAGTGAATTGAGCTGAGATGGTTTTAAAATGCTTCCCCTTAGACAATCTATAATCCTGATGAAATGAATTCCCTGAGAACACCCTATGCCTAGCGTCTTCCCAAATTGATTTACAACTTTNCAACGTACTTCTGTACGCTTGCAGTGATTTCTTGGGTGAAAACCTGAGCCATCAACTTCCCAAACCATGTTTTCTCTTAATGAAATCTATGGAACATCTTCTACAATGAGATCGACCATGTGTACATGATTTCTCTAGACACAACCATAAATGAGAGTTTAATGACTTAATACATACTCGAACCTAAAATTTTGATAGAGAACCCTGTTGCTAGTGAAGCCAATAATGCTCCAATTTATGATAGAAATTTGTGTGCATCCAACATTTTAACATAGGTCGTGCAAATTCAAAATTGAAGACGATCATTTCTCAAATTCTAAGAGACAAAGAGGAGTTCAAGCCGTCAAAATAGTTAAAAATGTGAATCAAACTCTTATGATTTAGTATTTAGATGATATAATAAAGGATAATGATTAAGATGTGAGTTACATTGGTGGTAATTTCTTAAACAAGGGATTCAATCAAGGTTACCGAAATCATCCTAATATGTCCTACATAAACACTAATGTCGAGAACTCTGAAGACCAGTTCTATATGCCTCAAAACGCCCAAGGAGTTTCCCATAGAAAGAATCTACCAAGTGAAGCATCCCTTCACTTATCCTTAAATTATTGTATCTAATCAACAAAAAAGCAAGCTTGTGACTATGTTAAATCAAATCTCTTAAAAGATGAAGCAAAACCACAAGCAGGTTAATGAGACGCTGGACAATGTCTACAATGAGCTTACAACAAAGTGGCTACTCCACTGATTCAAGTCGTTTTTACCAAAGGAGGTAAAACTAATGCAATGATTCTTGGCTCCCAATTCTTAGATAATGCTAGAGCAATCTTTCATTTCCCCAACAAAACGATTTCTTTAGCAAGGGTGAACACGCATGTCTTTACCATGCTATGAGCTTTAACTCCAACGTAAAAGACATTATTTTGGAGGACAAGAAGCTTAGTCTAGACCTTGGAGATAGCTACAAGAATCATCAAGTCTCAAAGAAAGAAACTCCATCACTCAAAACACTGATTTCTGTAAAACCAGCGAAACGAGTGTAAAGAGAGATAGTTATGCTATCAAAGTACGAAATACCATTCATGGACATGATTAAGAAAAGGATGAGATTAACAAGTTTTAAACATCCTTTGCTAAAGTTAAGATCAAAATCCCCATTGGTTTTGATGTTAAGAATGATGAGATCGCCAAAAAGAAGCTTGAGAACACTCTTAAGCTATTCTCGAAAGCGATTTTGATATATGAGGCACATGGAAGCACCCTTGATGATCTCAAATTATCCACTATGCCACCAATTCCTGAGACTCAAGAAGCTAAAGGACGACACTTAAAGGGATACACAATCACGCCTAAAAAGTGAAAGGAGTCGAATTAAAGACCCAAAACAAGCTCTTTGTAGAAGGCAACCCACATGGTTTTTTTTTTTTTCTAGGATTGATTAATATGTCTAATATTTAGTTTTGATTTTTGCAGGATTTTAGAAAACACAAATTCGGATTCAAAGACAACAACAAGGATACCTAAAAGCTCTTTCCACCAGGTTGTGACTGAGTTTACTCCATTTTATGCCAAAAAAGTGGTCACGACCGGTGATAGTGCTTACATGCCTCAACTTCAATTTTTAAATTTTTGCGAGAAATTATATAATATTCGTTAATACCAGCTTCTTGGCCATTTCACACACTTATTCGAGACTGGAGAATGATGTGAAGTCCCGCCAATTAAATCAAAGCTTCAAACAAAAAATGTTCGAGTAAAGCGATGATATCATGAAGAACCGAGGAGAAAAATTTGAGAAACGCCATCAACTAATCATACTGGAGTAATATGAACATCTGATCGTGAACCTTGGCCAGTCCATAAAACACCAAAAGACGTAAACAAAACCCTGACTCTGTTTCTTAAAATTAATAATATATGATAGTTTATATGTCTCGAAGAAATCGACTCCAAAAAGGTCAAAATCAAAATTTGTCTGGAGGATCAAATTTCATAACAAATGGAAGCATGATGATTTTCAGTAGTTGCCAAGCTAATCAACTCAAACAGTCGAAGATGCTTGAGCAAATTGACCGTTTTGAAAAAAAAAACAACCCGGTTATAATTTTGATTTTAAAATTATAATTTTCGGCTAACAATACGAATTGACAAGCTAGCCAATAAACTTGGAAAAGCCAATAGTGTCATGTTTAGATGATAAGAAAGTTGCAAAACTGAAATTTACCAAGTAACATCAATGATCCGAACAACATCGATGACCAATCCAAACGTGTACTTAATTTGGATAAGAAGCTTAAAAAAATCCAAACGATTCTAATTGTTCGTTTTCTAAGTCTTTCAGCCAAATCTACCATCAAAGAATGTTTATAAACATTCTGGTACCATAAAAGGCTTCCCTAAAAAGTTTCCCGATCAATTGGAAATCAGACCGACCGTTCAGATTGCGAAACGGTCGAGGAAAACTACAAAATTTTAGGGGAAAATGTCCCACCAGTTGGCAGAGAAAACACCATTGGTGTGGGGAAATTTCTCCATCGCGGCTAGTTGCAAGCCCTCCTTGCCTTTCCCAGCTGCTGCTTGCTCCTCCCCCCCCCCCCCCCCCCCCCCCCCCCCCCCCNCTGGTTCGTGCAAAAAAGCTCGAACGGCCGGTGGGAGCCTTGGTCATCCGTGTCTTGTTTCCACCGGATGGGGAAGAGTTTTATGTTGGTTCGAGCCAATACCGAGCTCGTGGCCTCTGGAGAGAGGTAGGTGCCCAACTTGATTTTTTCCAATTAAACTAAACAAGTTTCTAAACCAAAAGAAACTGAGATTTTAAAATTTTTAAACCAATTTCAAAAATTGGGGACGAAAAACATGTTTTTAGTTTCACTTTAGCAAACTTTATATCTAAATTTTGTAAAAACTTTATCTATTTCTCTTTGAAAGGTTTTAGAGCTCTAAAGAACGAAAAACTCAACTCTTTGAGTTTTTGTATATTTTCTAAATTTGAAGGGATTTTTAAATAAGAATCTCATTCTTGTCATCATCTTTTCATTCCAACATCAAGGTATGCTCTCTAAACCCTAACTTTCTCAAAGTTAAAAGTCTTGAAATTTCGTGGATCTCTTAGATTTTACTTTGTTTTAGCATGATTCTTAGGGATTTCTTTTAGAAAAACTTTTTTGGCATATGAATTTACAATTTTTTAGCTTGTTACCACTTGATTCTGAATTTCACATTTGAATTTGGGAACTTATGAAAGTTCAAAACTTGATGGGTATAATTGCTAAATTGTTTGTTCTAATGCTATTTCTTTATGTATAACTAGGATATACTAGTTATTTTACATAATTAGACCATAAAATTGAAAATTTCGGTGATAATTTTTGGTTAAATCCGAATATTGCTAGATTTTTTGAAAAATTGAAATTTTTGCTTGTTTGATTCTTTTAGTTTGTTTCGTATATCATTTTGATGTTTAGTTGCTATTTCAAATTGTATTTTAGATATCTACGGTTCTCTTTGAATTTTCAAGAGACTTATTGGCTCTTTGAATTCTTTTTTGTAGGATATTTTACAATGGGGAATGAGGAAAATGTTAGGCAGTCTACAAAGACTGCTACCTGAAAGGAGAGAGATTTAAATATTAAAGATTTAAATATTAAAGAACTGAGCACTTCCTCAATCCCGAAAAATCAAAACATAAATCGAAGCAAACATCAAAGAAAGTCACAAAGAAGCAAAAAAAAAGAAGTGGTAAGTGAAAGCGAAACTACTTTGAGTGACAAAACGGAGGAGAATGGAGAGGAGATAAAATGCAGAGGAAGTTCATTTTATTCCGGTATCTCAAGTCATCGCTAGTGCGCCAAATCCTCCACCTCCTATGAAGCAATGGAAATAACGAGCCAAAGAGCTCAAACTTACGGTGATCGCACCTCCAGGACGAAGAAGAATAATTGGTGGAACCAAGGACCCAAAGATTGACTATGTGATGGCTATTTCAACAATAAAGCTCCTTTGAAGATGAATTTCGCAACTTGCTTTGGGATTGAGAAGAGACATCACTTGGTTCTTGGATGCTTTGCGTTTGAATTTCTAATAACGATTGAACTCTCTTACCCACGGGAGAGGACAATTAAAGTTCAAGACGACGTTCTTTCCTTTTCATCTAGAGGTACTGTCTATAGCATGACCATTGTAGAGCTTTATCAGACTTTGCACTTGGATAGTTGGGAGGAGTCAATCTTAGATCCAACCACACGTCATATAGTGTATGGAACATATTTTCTCATGAGACTCTCTGGCCTGGAACCTCAAAGGAAGCAATGATCTCACATCTGACGATTTGCTATGTGCATAGACTCTCGTCACAATGGATTTTCAGCAGGGCCGAACATAGTGATGTTCTTAGAGATGAGTTCTTCATCCTCATTTTTTCCATTTTTTGTTGATCCTCAGAGATCCAACTATGGAGCTTTCATTGATAGGAGTATAATTGAAGTGAAACATTAGGTTGTTAAGGAGAAGAGGAAGATGAACTACACTTCTTTTTTTCGGAGAGATCATTATTGCCATCCTTAACATCAGAGGAGTAAATTTCAGTTTTGAGATACCCATGGAGAGTAGTGGATCGCTAGATCTTTTAGGACTTGGAACATCTTGATTTTTATCGGGATGGATTGAGCGTACTAAGTCTTTTGCGTATCAATCCATGCCTCCTTTTGTGACAGAGTCAGCTACTGTTCTCCTCCCTTGCCCGTTCCTTCCATCACTACAAGAAGGTTTGACTCTATTCAACCCTCTTCTTTCTCCTATTTTTAGGAGATCACCAGAGTGTCCTCTTCTTGGTTTGAGAGACTACCATCAAGCCAAGGCCTGGGTGGCCAAGCCTGCTGCTCATGTAGAAGGTTCCCTTCCTTGGACCATTACTCTTACTGCTTCAGATTTTGTCCCACATATAGAGTCCTTGGAGGATCTTTGTACTGCTTTAGCTGAGGAAGGGGTGAGGAGAGTTCGTTTAGAGAGGATGATGACCACAGTTGTTTGTGTTAAAAGACACGATGTACCAAGAGTATTCAGGAGGACTCGCAGAAAGGGAGTCGAGCCAATAGTTGAGGGAGACTTAGAGAGTTTTTCTTTAGTCTCAAACTTTGGGCATGACATTGCTGACATATCCGACACACTCAGAGTGACCATTCAGCACACGTGGGATATAACCCTATAGATGATCATGAGCAGGATCCAAATGTTGTAGTGAGGTAATCATACTTTTGAGATTATCAGGTGTCATTGTTCAAGTCTTTTTCTTTTTTGTTTTTTATTGAGTTGGTCATCCCTGCAGTATATTTCTTTGGCACAGAGACGGTGAAAGGTAAGTCTGGAGGATTTATCTGTTACTAACATCTTTTTCTTTTTTTGATGTATTTTTTATTTTTATTGAGTAAGTCTCATGTTTTTATTGAGTCAAAACATGTTGAAAACTATGATCTATGTTGTTGGATTGCTTTATGGTAACTTTCGTGTTGCTCCTACAATAGTTATTGACTGCAGATTTTACTGAGAGGAAACATTTTAGTGGATTGATTTACCAGGACAACCATATCCCTTTAGGACTCAGATTTTCGATGATGGCTCCACCATAAATTGAATTTAATTTCTCAACTTGGACCTTGATATACTCTGAATAGACTCCTCTTTCAGGCCTGATACTAAAATTTCCTAAGGAATTCGATTCTCTTTTACTATTCATTTCATTTAAATGGATTTAAGGTTCAATGAAATGAGCAAATGGTCAATAGTTCTAATAAAAACTTTCGAACCCAGAGACTCATGGAGACTTATTCCACTTGTATTTTATTTTAAAAAAAATGAAAGAGAGAAAAAAGGAGAGGAAAAGAGATCGATAGAAAAATAAAATGATACTCTAGAAAAGTAAGGGAAAATCTCAAAGGGGCTAATAGTAAAAATAAAATGATACCCTTGAAAAGTAGAGAAAATCAACCTCTAAAGCATAGGAATAGAATGGGACAGAACTTCAAAGGTGTAATGCGTGTAGGTACTTGATTGAGTGTAAATCAAAATTGTTCTTTATTCAATATTCCTTTGATGAGACCGCACCTTAGTTAGAATAAGGAGCTAGTAGAGATGCCGTTTTCTTTTGTGATTTTGGCTCAAATTGAGATGGTTGCTAGGCAAAGGGGAGTACTTGGAAGTTAATCTTTGTGTGTTGGTGCTGCTGTATGGAGATAACCGAGTTGATCCTGAGGCGATATTTCAAACGACAAGGGTAAGTTTCTGCGTTTTCAAACCCCTTTTTCGTTCTTGGATTTTCTTTGCTTGACGACTAAAAAGAAGCTTAAGCCCTAGAGAATTGATAACACTGATATTTTTCTACTTTTAGTTGGATTTTTACTTATTTATTAGCAATTTTGTAACGCTTTCCCAACCTTTGGAGGTAGTTTTCTCGTATTTGTGATTTTAGAGACTAAACAGATTAAATCATCAAAAATGATGGAGAAATTTTCTAAATGGAACTCATTCAAATTTCCAAGCAAGTTTCGTAGTCAAACCAAGAAGACATGAGCTCAAGCGCTGGAGTTTTGCATATTACAAATTTAGACATATTCTCAACATCAGAAGGATCACTATGAACGAAGGCTTTTCCTTCATCGGATTGAATTTAAATTTGGATAGGAGCTAGCATTTTGAGATAGCTTTCAAATTCTAGTTTTTTGAAGCCATTCGGAGTTGGGACCAAGAAGTTGCAACCATATGAGTGGAGATATGTCAGTCAGCCTCGAAAATGAAGCAAAAGGAGCATCTGATCATTCCTGCCGGTTTTCGTGGTGTTTCCCACTAGTTTGGAGTCCATTTTTTGGCACATGCCAGTGGAAATGAAATTCGTAGTCAGAGACTGAAAGCACTTAATATCTTTCGTTTCAACTAACCGATTTCAATTCCGCCAAAACTGACTTAACCAAAGACGACCTAAGAAAGACATAATATTGTAAATACTTGTTTTTAGCATTTGGAGTGATGGGAGCCATGAATTTTAGATCATCCTCCAAAGCTTTTAAGGATTTTTATTTGTTTTTCAAGTTCTTAGAGTTTTTTTTAAAGATTTCGATTTGTACTTCTTTATATAGAAGATTTCTAAACTCCTACTCTTAATACATGATGTTTTGATTGATTTATTGCTGTTGTGTTTCATGCTCCATGTCTGTGTTATTCACTTATTAGGCTCTAGGCTTTTCAAAGAGATCATGTCATCATAAGTTGCTAGTGTTTCTTTAGAGATTCATATTGTCTTTCTCTCTGTCGATTATAATGCATGATTGCTTTACGACACATTTAAAAATTTGATCATAGGTAGATTTACATTCCAAAAGCTTGATAAATCACTTGAAACTAATCTTAGACAAGCTACGCTGTAAGGAGGTTTTGAAATTTGATTGCCTTGGCTTAACGAACTTATCGAAACTTGATTCCAAATAATGCATGTTTAGCTTCTGCAAGGGCCAAGAAAAGTTAAGTTCCTTGGTTGATTAAGCGTAGAATCATGAAGCTCAAAAATGGAGAGGATCTAAATCAGTGTTTTTGAGTTCTAGACGTTGTTTAATTCTTGTCTCGAGATATTACGGTTTCTTTGATACATGATTCTCAGCGAATTTCCTAGTTGCCTAACGCTTTTCCTAGTTCGTTTACAACCTTTTTACTTTACTAATGTTTGCTATCATTTCTTGATTACTCGCAAAAACATTTTATTTTTCTGTGTTAGTGTAAATCAATAATGAGATTAGAAGTGTGAAATCCAAGTCCTTGTGGATTCGATATCTATCCAAGTCCTTATGGATTTGATATCTAAAGTACTACAACTATGTTTTGCTCTTTCAGCTGTAGTGTCATTTTGGGTGAAAACTTGACACGCATCAATTTGTATGATGCGTTTGTTTAAGGCTTTTTGATGTTGTGTTGTGCGTTGTTTCCCTTTTCTCGTAGGATTTGAGAAAGCTTTGTTACAACATCATGGTCGTACCTTGGTCTTACTTCTAACCAGGACTTTAGCATGCTCCTCTTAAGGTTCTTTGGCCTTCAGGTCGAATCAAGATTTTGACAAGCCCCTACGTGAGTGTTCTTTATTCTTTCCTTTTCGTGCCTTGGCAATTTTGTTTGCCTATTATTTATCGCTCTTTTGGACATTCATTTATTACTTTTGACGTACTTGATACACTTTCAGTATTCATGCATCATGTATCTAGTTGTAGCTACTACTTCTCACTGCTTAGGACGTGTCTTTAGTGATATTTGTGTATTTTACATATTCATGGTTTTCTTTTGAGTTCTTTCCCTACTTTAGGATTTACAGTGCTTTCATGATCATTTCCCCTACTTACTCAGATGTGTGGGTAGGTATATGACGTGTGAGGCTTATTATTGCTTCCTATGAAATACTTTATCCCTACTTAGTGATGAAAATTATGTTGTCGTTTTCTCCTGCTAAAGATGAATAATATATTGTTTGCATATTGGACTGCTTCCCTCGAATGGGTGGGCAAATTATTCATATTTTTGGTGTTGGCTCTTTCATTATTTGAGCAGTTACTATATTGTAATCATCTGCATCATGAGTGGTGTAAATGCATGCTCCCACGATGGTTGAACAACTACTAACTTGCTTTGTTACTTATCATGTGTAGGTAAGTAAGTTATGATATGTTAGCGCGTACTCTCGTGGTGGGTGAGAAGCTCACTAACTTATCTCTTAGTATCTCCAAATATGAGTAAGCAGTCTCAAGTTCTTTCAGGTTTATCTGGCCATGTCCTCAGGCAATATCCAACTCATTTTACTTGTAATCAAACTTTACAAATTGATGCCTACTGTATTCTGGATTTTTGGCTTCTAACTTGCTTTGGTTGTTTGTCCTATATATGTAAGCCACTCCCAACCTATTTTGGTCGACTTCCACGTGGGTAAGGCATTTTCAACTTTTTGTTGTTTTTCCCATGTCTTGGCAATTTGACAGATTCAGGTTGATACCTACTCTAACATGGGTAAGAAATTCCTAACCTGACTTACTTCTTCCCCATGTGTGGGTAAATCAATGTAGGTTTGCTGGTTAGGATCATGCCCTTGTGTGTGTACTGCTTTTGGCTCGTGGAAATGACTTTTGTAGAAATATAGCATAACACATGACTGTCACCTACGTTGAAGTCTACCATGGCTCATGACCTTAAATTCTATAGAAGTATAGTAGGGCATATGATCTTGTTTCTACTGTAGCTTGCGCATGCACATGACCTTGCTTCCATAGAAGATTAAGTAGATTCGTGACCTTGCTTCTCTTAAAAGTCTTACTTGGTATGTGTCTTTAACTTTCTTATTAGCTAAGTAGTGCATGCCCATGCTTCCATATAAGTTTTTAAAGGCATGTGGCCCTTCTTCCATGAAAATTTACCGTGTGACATAACATTGAAAAGCAGTCTTAAGGTGGCTAGAGCTTTTCATCCTTTGATGAGAAATTGTAAACTTGTTTACACCTTCTCCCTCTTTTGGTAAGCATGCATAGTGTTGTCGATGCTTATCTCATTTTAGCATTAACAACTACAAGGGTATTGATGTTTGCTTCTTTAATGGTTAAGCACATGATAGCTTAGTCTTTATGGGATTTGCTTCCCATGCAGGTCAACAATCATCCATTTGTTTGTGGCAATTATCCACTCTCATACTTCCAATGCGTTACGCCTTTCCCAAGGCATTGCACCTATCACATTCCTCTGTAAAGACTGCGTGTTCGCTGCTTTTCATGTTGAGTCTCACTATGCACTGCCGCAACATGCGCAGTAAGAATTCAAATGTATATGACTACAATGTATGCATTTGGTTATCAGGTTCTAACATGTTGTGCCTCTGGTCTTCTTTTATCTTTTCATTCCCCATGGAGTCGAGAATCTGATAACCTGGTGCAATGTGAAAGGCACTAATTCCATGTCAAGGATCCAGGGATAATCCAAGATTAAAGTATGTTGATGTGCAGTAGACTAGGATAAACTATATTGGCAGGATAAACTATATTGACAGATCGACTGTATCTGTGCAGACAGGTATGGTCACTTTGCCTACGTTCTACTTGACTTCGTCGTTGAGACTTGTCCTTAGTCTGAGAAATTTCTTGCGACTTTTGGGGCTTGTCAATGTTGAAGGATTTCTAAATTTCTGCTGAGATTGCTTCTATGATGCAGATGTTTCTTACCCATCAACTTTTGTTGCTTATTTTTCACTCTTGATTGTCCATGACGGTCATGAAACCTAAAACCTCGAAGATGACATTGACTATTTGCTCATTATGTGAAATCAGGGCACAAGAGGACGTGATTGGTGCATGACTAGCACTCATGTTGTGGACAAGGCAAGAGCTGACTAGGATGGTGCATGTTTCTCCTTTGTGTTCTTAGAGATGCGTCTCATGACATATTCTTCCACTTAGAGGATTTTGGTTTGTTTTTGTTGTAGGTCCTCGTTATTTCTTATAGGAAACACCAGCTTCCGCCCTAGGGTGCCTCCCCTTACTCATATAGCAACTCCAGATCGAGTACCATCAGATCCTCATTTTTTGGAGTCTTGTAGTTATTTGGTCCTTACCATTTTAATCACTGATTTTGGGTGGTATTACTACCTCAATTTCATAAGCAAGTAAGAAATGCGTGCCCCAACCAAACATTGGTGGTCTATTGACTATGTTTATGCCCCTACTTCATGAATTTCCACATTAGAGACTTGGACGAGCCTTTGCCACATGTTGCAATATCGGGCCATGTGAGTTATGTCAATGGACATTGTAGGCTAGTAATAATGAACCCTCTATGTCCTTAGGATAGAAATGGGATCGATATTGTCCATCATATGACTCTTGCGGAACTAGATATATATCTCGAAGCGTTATGTAGTGCAATTAGGGGCTAGAGAAGCAACTTCTGTAGAGTTTGTATTGAACGAGGTAGCATTGAGTATGTTTCCACTCAATTTTTTCCTGCATTTGTTATGGATTTTGGGCAGCACATCACCCCTCAGGTATTCGACGATTATCTCCATCCAAATGTTTTCTTTCTCTTTTGTCGAGACTTATGCCACATGGGTATCCTCACATGTGGCAGGCCACTGCAATATCCGTTGAGGGACACTGTACTGGCTCTTGGTTTTAGTTTTGAGCCTTGACGCGTATGTCTTTTACCTTGTGGGGTGGCATTGTGCGGTTGGTCGTGTTATTAGTAGGCATCTGGAGTATACCACTTCAGTGGTACTTAATTACTTATTCCCTCAAGTACTCGTAATTGCTACTCCTAATCAGAGGTGTTGAATCTAGAGATTTCTTGGGAATGGTTCATGACCAAAACCAGAAAACATTCGAAACCTATAATTAGTTGTGTTATAGGATTGTCATCCCTACCTCCCTCCAATATATCACTGGCAGTTCCTTGTGAATGTATCACACACCTTTTTGTCTGTTTGAGAACCTTTTAGGAAGAGCGGACTCAAACCACTTACTTCATCCACACCAACGGGCGACTCGTTTATTGCCTCTAACATCGTGTTATGTTCCCTTATGGTCATGTTCTCGGTTTCTAGCAGTGAGAACCTATCGATATAGTGAATACAAGTTGTTTCTTTGCCTTGTGCAATTGAGGTTGTGAGCTTTCTTGAAAAGATATATAATGTCCCTTACGTCTACCACGTATCACGAAGTAAAAAATGCCCCTCTTTTGTACGCTAAACTGTTATGGAAAATTTTAATTGGATGATGCATGTTCAACTCTATAAAATGATAGGACGAAAGAGACACTTTGGTGGATTGCCCTCTTCTCTTTATGTGGGCTGGCTCTGAGTCTTGCATGTGGACTGCTATTGTACGAGTTAGGGTCATTAAATCTTATATTGCTTGTTAATGGTTTCGCCACAGACAATATCCGGGTATTGAGCAATGATGACCACCGCTAGTGGTGGTGATTTTAGTGATATAGTTATACCCTTTATTGGGGGCTACATATGTACCATTATCAGGGATCAAGTCATTCGTAGTTCATAGTATTACCAGTCGTAGGGCTGTGTGGTCATGCCGTTATGACAGGTTTCAGTAGTGTGCTTCTTATGCAGACAATGTGAAGTCAGAGGGCTATTAGCCTTGCCTATGAGCCGTTATAGACTTTTCTATGTTGTGTTGTGGCCTCTCATGTAAGGCGTTATGGCCTTGTCTGTGATGACAGACTTGCTATTATGACTTATAGGAAAGTATTTGCATTGCAGATTGCATATCATAATCATGCCATGGCAGAGATCTCGTGGATCTGCTTATCTTGAAGGGAGAGTTGAAGTGATTATGCGGATGTGCGTAGGTGCAATAATAACTTTCTGTAGCCAGATCAAGCCACGACACCGCTACTAGAAACTTAGGTACTGCCCATGGCATGTACGACTTTAAGGATACTTGCACGGTAATGCATGTCTTCTTCCTAATTGAAGTATGGAGATATGGAGGGCGTGCCTCTAAGAATTTTTGTGGGCACTTTACCCTATTGAGGTGATTCCACCATTATCTAGATATACAGTTACTTTCCCTTCGTCTAAGGTTTCATGGTGGTTGCCTACTTGTAGTAGTCACCTAATTTGTGACTAGCTCCGTCGTTATTGCTAGAGTTGAGCCACAAGCAACATGTCTCACTCTACGTAGCATTCCCTCTATTTGAGGCAGAGTTTTATCTATCTAGTCTAGAAGGCCAAGACAGTAATACAAAGATCAAAGCTTAGAAGCCTAATCTATAATACTTACCTTAAGTTATAGTCGAGGTCCCTAGGTTGTGAGAGTCCTCTTAGGTCATTAGCCTTTCTCCATGGACCTCCTATTCTAGGTTATGAACATCCTCTATTTATAGAATAATTGTATCCTAATCTCATTAAGATAAATTCTAGTTGATGTTTCTCTTAGATTTAGGATATATTTGTTCTTATCCCTCTCCTAGTTGAATAAATTTTATTCTAAAATATAAGAATAAGTTATATCTTTATCCTATTCTCTGTAGGAATAGATTTTCCTCGGGTATTCTTTTTACACGGCTCCTCACTAGGTATCGAAGTACGACATTTCCTCTACATTTATAATATTTAACTTCAACTCGTTTGAATGATAGCTGTCGAAAATATTTTTTTACTAGTTTTATCATAAATATGATTGTTATTTGGATCAACTTCGAAAAAAATTAATATCTAAAAAAATTTAGCCATAAGTGTTAATTTCATCCAAATTTCATTAAAATTGAATTAACCATTTTTAAGTATATCAAGTATTATTTTAGTGTGTTCTAGAAAGTTAGAGTACTGGAACCGAACCTGAACCAAGATTTTAAAATATGCTAATAGTTTTTAAACCGAAAACATATCCCAATATTCAAATGTCCAATCCTAAAGACACCTCGAAAAATAGTGGTTTTGATAAGGGATACAAGTACTAAAAATATACCGAAACTCAAATTTGTCATGTTTGCATAAAATGGCAAATGCAAAGTATTTGGATAAAGTGACATATGCAATCTATTATGTTGTCATAGCGGATATAATATAAGAATAAGAACTGATTATAGATATCCAGATAAAAGATCTACATTCAGATATTTTGAGAAAATCTTAATTAAATTTTGTATTAGGTACACAATCATATAAAATTAAAATCTAACCACTCAATTGAGATAAGTCATGCAACATAACAGTGCAAATTGTGATCATATCATATATATGATCGTAGAAGAAATAAAATTGGATGCGTACACCTTAACTACTCTGTAAAAATATTCAATATGAAGTAAAATTCGCTTAGTGTCATGACTTGAGGACCAGATACATCTGATGAACTTCTCTCTGTACTTTATATGAATTCTACAAAAAATAAGGGAAAACTTATTCATTTTCTCATGAACGTACATGTATTTGGTGACGAAATTTAAACTTTGGAAATTACTCTAAGAAAGTCGTATTCATGCATTAAATATTATACATACCAAACTATTCAAAGCCGGTGACTGTTTTGTGCGTTGAAGTCAAATTAATAACCATACCAAGCCCCAGAGAATATTCAGACATTCCCCCCAAATCCATTACCAATAGCGAAAAGTAAATTGCGCAAAATTACATTTTAGATATTCAATCGCAATAGGTTTAATGTCCTTATTATGATAAATAAAATGTTTGGGTGTTTTTTGAATATAAAACGAACAGATTTGCATACGATGTTACATTTTTTTTATCCTCCATGTATTATGGATATCATATTTCATCAAAGTGAATAATTGTATATATGAGACTGAATATGCATTTGTGTATTGACTAGAAGATCGATTATTATGGAATATTGAAGAATTTGGAGTTAGTAATTAACATAATAGTAGTTGTTGGAAATAAAGGTTTTAATTAAGAATATTATAAAGTTTGATAATGTTGACAAAAAAAAAGTTTGATAATTTGGTAAACTTACAGATATATTATTTATGATAGATTTAGCGTTTAATTGATGTTTTAAAATTCTTGATTTTTAAGAATCTGAACAAGTTAATTACAAATTTAATTAATATATTTATTTTAAGCGTACAAGAGTTTTAAAACCAGAGCTTTGGAAAAAAAAAATTCATCTCCATATTAAATGGGAAAAAAATTCTAAATCTGTGCAAATACATGGAGATGCCATAGCCTCAATAATGTTGATGAGCAGGGGAAAAAGGAAATTAAGAAACCAGGACTTTGGAGACTAAATAAAATTTTAGTTGTTAGATTGTCAATCAAATTACAGCACATGCCTTAGAATATTCCCATGCAAAACCAAAGTAGCTTCACTAATTATACATTATCTTATTTAGTTATATCCCCTTTGGTAACAAAAATGATTTGCATTTAATCAATTATATTCTAAGCCCAACATCTTTTTCACTGTAAAATTTACATAGGAAAAACTGATGCAAACCTAAGGGTGATTGTTTAGGATTTTTACTTTACACTGTAACTGTTAAATTTTATTTTAAAAGTTTGGTTGTTACTTTAAAAACTGTTACTTAAAAAAAATGTCATGTATTGTGGACTTTTAAAAAATTCAAAGCCTAAAAGAGAAATAGAAGAATCAACACTGTGAGAAATTGTAGGGATTGTGAGTGATTTTAGGACAGTTAAAGCATGATTGACAAAATTTTAACTTTAAAAACTTTTATTTATTTTAAAGTGTCTACAGTTTTAAAAGTCATGATACCAATCACCCCCTAATCGTCAAACGCGTAAGTATAGCCAACCATAAATTTAAGACACAACTAACACTTCTTACCCTTTTTCTGATTTTTTTAAATTTTTTTTTCAAAACACCCCAAAATTGAAATTATATTTTTACTCTTTTTTTCATAAGAGAAGTATTTTATTTAAGCGCCCAAATAACTAAATATTTTTTTTGTGTTGGAACAAATTTATCCATAAATATTTAGGTATTTTGATATATTAGTTAGCATATATGATATATCATTTCCTTAATGGTGTCTGGCATAAAAAAATCTTAGGCCACTTTCAGTAGAATCTCTCACAAGAGTATCAAACCAAAAAATAATAATAAAAACGAAAAAATGCCAAAATATTTCTCAACTTTCAAATTTTGGTCAAAAAGATCATCAACTTTTACTTAAGCCATTTTATTCTCAACTTTTAAAATTTGATCATTTAAATCCCAAACTTTCTTTGACTAAGCTAAAAAGTCCAACGAAAATCAACTGTTAAATAAACGTTACTTTGTTGGAATAAACTTAAAGATTACTTGTGATGCAAGTTAAAGATGTTTCTAGAAGATTTCCTAATCAAACCGTGATATGGTTACAGAGAAGGATTAAGAGTTTCTAGGAGTTATCTATAATTATGAAATCCTTGTTAGGTTAGGAATTGTCTTATTATAAATAAGGTGTCGAGCTATGGCATCAAAGTGAGAGAGAGATTTTAGAGTTTGTTTTGAGTAATTTTCAAAGCTTAATAAGAAGAGAGTTATTCTTTTTATTGTTCATAAAAAAACGTCAATTGATTTACAATTGGTATCAGAGCACTTGTTGCGATCACCACAACCTGTTAAACCGAAAAACCTCTTTAAAAGAACTTAAAAAAACAGAGATCGATCTCTCTATTTTTTTGCTTGTAGAAGAGAACTCGGGCCAAACAGAGAAGATGATCTGAACACACCGGTTGCTTAATTCAATCACACGATGAGCGAAGTGGTGGTGGCAGTACCGAAACCAAAGGAAGGAGGAGGAACCTCCTCTATACAATGTCCGATGCTTGGTCCAAGAAACTATACCGTTTGGGCCATAAAGATGAAAGCTACATTCAAAGTTAACAAATTATGGGAAACAATTGCAGAAGAAAAATCGATGAAGATAAAACGATCTAGCTATAGCCTTGCTTTTCCAATATATTACGGAATCATTAGTGCTAAGTAGGAGAACTTGATACGACAAAGAAGGTATGGGAAGCAATTAAGACTCGATATGTAGGAGCAGAGAGGGTTAAGGAAGCAAGATTGCAAACCTTAATGGCCAAATTTGATCGATTAAAGATGAAGGACACAAAAACTATTGATGAATTCGGCGGCAAAATCTCTGAAATAGCGTCAAAATCAGCTGCCCTTGGTGAGATCATAGAGGAGCCGGAGATGGCCAAGAAGTTTCTTAAGAGCTTACCTAGAAAAAAGTTCATCTAAATTGTTGGTTCTTTAGAACAAGTATTGAACCTGAATGAGACCAGCTTTGAAGATATCATGGGCCGACTAAAAGCTTACGAAGAACGCATCATAGAGGATGAAGAGCCGCAAGAAGAACAAAGCAAACTCATGTTTGCTAACACTGAGGGACATTATGCACAACAAAACCAAGACTATGACTTGGGTTTTAAACCAAGAGGACGAAGAGGAAGGTTCTCTTCCAGAGGCAGAGAATGTGGGAGATGGAATGGAGGAAGAGACACGTCCAAAATATAACATGTTTTAGATGTGACGAAACTTGGCCATTATGCTTCTAACTGTGTGGATCGACTACTGAAACTTCAGGAAACTCAAGAACACGAAAACAATACTGATACTCAAGATGCATATGAATTAATGATGAAAAAAGTTGTCTATTTGCATGAGAAGAACTGCATCCCTGAAAATTACGAAACAAATAGCGGAGAAGATGATGTATGGTACCTAGAAAATGGAGCCAATATTCACATGTCAGGGGACCGCATATACTTCTCAAAGATCAATACAACCATTATTTGGAAAGTAAAGTTCGGAGACGACTCACGTATTGATATCAAAGGAAAAGGTACGATATCATTTATGGATATGAATGGTGAAGCTAGAACTATGCGGAATGTATATTGGATCCTAGACCTAAAGAGCAATATAGTGAGCCCTGGGCAAGCAACTGAATCGAGATGCAACATAAGAATGAAAGGAGAACACTTGACTATGCACGATCATAATGGGAAGTTACTTACAAAAGAAATTCAACCTCGGAATAGACTATATAAGGCACGGATGGGTTTGGTGGATACCTTATGCTTGCAAGCATCAACTGAGAATGAGGCGGATAAATCGCACAGAAGACTCATACATATAAACCCGGAGAAGATAAAAGCAATGACTCTTAAAGATGTGGTGTGTGGTGTACGGAAAATCAACTTCCAAAAGGAAGTATGTGGATCATGCCTTCTTGGCAAGAAAGGAGACGAGAATTCCCCAAAGCAACTCTGTATCGAGCCGAGAAGGTGCTTGATCTGCTACACGGTGACTTGTGTGGACCTATATCACCAAACACACCATCCGAAAATAGATATGTCTTCGTAGTGATAGATGATTGTTCGAGATATATGTGGATAACGCTTTTTAAAGAGAAAAGTGATGTGTTTGAGAAGTTTAAAAAGTTGAAAAACATGATAGAGAAAGAAACAGGTTCAGCCATAAGTGTGTTTAGAACCGATAGAGGCAGAGAATTTGTATCACAAGAATTTAACGCTTTCTGCAAAGATGTTGGAATAAAACGCCACATCACAGCACCATACACATTATAGCAGAATGGTGTGGTAGAAAGAAGAAATAAAACATTGATGGAGATAACTCGTAGTATTTTAAAACATATACACATGCCAAATTTCTTATGGGGAGAGGCCATTCGACACTCGAAGTATTTGCTCAACAGGATCAGAAAAAAAGCCATAAAAGACATCACTCCATATGAAGCTTATCATTCGAAAAAACCAAGACTGGATCACATTATTTTTGGTTGCATAGGATATGCAAAAATCAAAAATACCTCTTTGAAGAAGCTATATGATAGGTCTCGAATGCTTGGTCATCTTGGAACGGAGCCTAGATCTAAGGCATACCGATTGTATGATCCTAAAACTCGGAAAATTGTGGTCAGTAGAGATCTCATGTCCGATGAAACCAAAGGCTGGAACTGGGATCAATACCGATCAGACATTACTTGCGGTGAAAGCTTCAAAATAACCCTAGGTTCTCTTGGCTTAGCTTTCGGAAATTACAACATGCGAAACGAAACTGAGCTTGATGTTATTCACGATGGCGATCACGAGGCTCACCACGAGCATATTAATGATCACGACCATGATCCAAATCCCGCAAATGAGGAGATTGAAACAGAGGATGAAGACACAAAGGAAGCTGTCGAGAACAGTGGAGAAATAGGAAACGAAAATTCGGTGGTGGAGTTGAGAAGATCCGAAAGACAAAGAGTCAAGCCTCGAAGGTTTGATGATTATGTGTTGTTGGCCATTGAAGAAGGAGAAAAGCTTCTCTTGGCCATAAATAACAAGCCTTCAAGTTACTTGGAGGCTAAGGAATCGAAAGAATGGACCTTAGCTTGTGAAGAAGAGATTCGATCCATAAACAAAAATAAGTGCTGGGACCTTGCTGATCTCCCGGTTGGTGTAAAAGCCATTGGGTTAAAATGGATATTCAAGCTTAAGCGCAACTCTCATGGTACTATTAAGAAATACAAGGCGCGGTTAGTGGCAAAAGGTTATGTACAAAAGTACGTTGTAGATTACGAAGAAGTCTTTGCTCCAGTTGCTCGTCTTGAAACTATAAGACTCCTCGTGAATCTTGCTGCCACCAATGGATGGGAAGTCCATCATTTAGATGTTAAAACCACATTTCTTCATGGAGAACTTAAGGAAACAATATTTGTTACTCAGCCTGAGGGATTCGAAGAAAAAGGACATGAAGGGAAAGTCTACAGGCTTAAAGGCATTGTATGGATTGAGACAGACACCGAGAGCTTGGAAAAACAAATTAAATCAAATTCTTGTTGAACTACGATTTAAAAAGTGTTCTAAGGAGCCATTTGTTTATCGAAAGGAGGTAAAAGAGAACTATCTCCTCATAGCAGTTTATGTGGATGATTTGTTTATTACAGGAACATGTAGAAAACTCATTGATGAGTTTAAGGAGGAGGTGGTTTCGAAATTTAAGATGACTAACTTGGGAAGGTTGACTTATTACCTTGGAATGGAAGTGAATCAACAAGCTAGTGGGATCATAATCACACAAAATCGATATGCTCTAAAAATTCTAGATGAAGTAGGAATGGCGAGCTGCAACATGGCGCATACACCTATGGAAACCAATCTCAAGCTCTCAAAAAATGAAGGTGGCAAGGAGATAGATGCCACGATGTTTAGAAGGAATGTAGGGTGTTTGCGATATCTTTTGCATACAAGACCGAACCTAGCTTATTGTGTTGGGATTTTGAGTCAGTATATGCAAAATCCAAAAGAAACACATGGAGCTGCGATGAAACAGTGTTTGAGATACTTGAAGGGCACAACCACTCTTGGTTTTGTGTTCAAAAGAACGACCGTAGGAATTCCAAGGTTAATAAGTTATAGTGACAGTAGCCATAATGTCGATCCTGATGATGGGAAGAGTACAACAAGACACATATTTTTCTTAGGAGAAAGTCTTATATCATGGTGTTCTAAAAAACAAGACACAGTTGCGCTGTCATCTTGTGAAGTCGAGTTCATGACTGGTACGGAGGTTGCAAGGCAAGCCATTTGGTTATAAGATCTTCTTAGTGAGGTTACGAGAATGCCAAGTGAAAAAGTCCTTATATGAATTGACAATCAATGTGATATTGCTTTGACTAAGAATCCAGTGTTTCACGGTCAAAGTAAGCATATGCACAGAAGATATCACTTTATCCGAGAATGTGTGGAGAATGGCCAAATTGAAGTTGAGTATGTTCCTGGAAGTGAGCAAAAGGCCGACATGTTGACAAAAGCGCTTGATCGTGTGAAGTTCAAAGAGATGTGTGAGCTAGTTGGAGTTCAAGAACTTACACAAGTAGCCTTTAAGTTTAAAGAGGAGAATGTTGGAATAAACTTAAATATTACTTGTGATGCAAGCTAAAGATGTTTCTAGAAGATTTTCTAATCAAACCGAGATATGATTATAGATAAGGACTAAGAGTTTTTAGGAGTTATCTAGAATTATGAAATCCTCGTTAGGTTAGGAATTGTCGTATTATAAATAAGGTGTCGAGCTATGGCATCAAAGTGAGAGAGAGATTTAAGAGTTTGTTTTGAGAGCTTTGTTTTGAATAATTTTCAAAGCTTAATAAGAAGAGAGTTATTCTTTTTATTGTTCATAAACATACGTCAATTTATTTACATACTTAACCAAGACTTGAACCTTTATCTCACATATAACACGAACATACATTACCAACTTCGTTGGCTAGATAACTCTCCTATTGTTTTCTCACACATCAATAAATCTAGTTAGAATCGCAATCCTATAAATTAGTTTAATAATATAATTAATAAATTAATTTAATAAATAAATAAATAAATTAGTTTTGAAACTCAATAATATTAATTAGTTTAATTTATTTATTTAAACTAATTTATTTATTTAATAGTATTCAATAATATTATTGAACTTCGAAACTAATTCAAAACAATTTCATTTCATATTTAGTGGTTAACTTTCGTTGGGTTTATTTTTTTGCTTGGTCAACGGAAGTTTAGGATTTAAATAACCAAATTTTAAAAGTTAAAAATTAAAATCGCTTAAGTGAAAGTTAGGAATTTTTTGATCAAAATTTGAAAGTTGGATATTTTTTAAACATTTTTTTTTAATAAAAATTGAAAAAGTAAGAAAGAAAAAAAAGAAAGAAGTGAGGATCGATCCTCCGGAGAGAAATGTTTCTCACTCTTTTGAGAAACTCACATATGATGTATCTCTTTTTCTTTGGTTTGTAAATCTAAAAAAAAAGTAAATACGATTATATGGTTAAAGTATATATTTGAGAGACCGTCTAAGTTTCTTACAGTTGAAGATGGTCTTACGCAGAATCTTCTAAAGGTTCTTATATTTTATATGAACAATTTCTTTTTCGTTCCCAAATGCATGATAACATTTATTTATTCATGGATTGATGACGTGGAAAATAGAAAAGAATTGTGTTGACGTGAATGGGGAGATCGTTTGCCACGAATAATATGGTAGGAGCCGACAGTCGACAGAAGCTAAATATTGATGCAATGTCTTCTCCTGTATTAAAGACTTAGTACAAGTATATATTATCTGTTATTAGAATAAACCGGTATCATGTGTAAACCGGATAAGTTTCATTGCTTGTATAAATAAAAGAAAATAAACAATTTGTAATTGACTTGAGCCAATAAAAATTTCTCATTTTACTCTCTCTAATAAAATTTCACTTCATCTTCTCCGTTGAATTAAGGTTCCAACCCCAGTATATCTGTGCTGACTATTTCCATATGTAGTTTAGACCTCTTTAATTCATTACACGAACTTATTTATCGCTTTGAAAATCCATCCAAAATAGTTAACTTCATTATATTTCCCCAAACAACAATAAACCGCCAACAGAAATTGCTTAACCGGAAAATCGCGTTTCACAATTTGTGTTTTGAATAGTCGTCGATGAATGAATTTTTTTTTGTCTCTTTATAAACCTACGTGAGGTAGTCGATTTCTTTATATTCTCCAAACCACACTAACTCGTCTTTTCGGGACCTTCTATTTCTACTGTTTTTGTGCGTTTTCTTTAGTATATTTGAAAACAAACAATGAAATTGAATGTTCGCTGGTTTTTAATAGGATCAACTCTAAGCAAAGGGTTTTGTTGAGCGTTTGAGACACAACTAATGATAAATCGTAATTTTATATATTTTACCACAAATGATTTTTATTATTTTAAGAGTTTTTATGCTTTTTTTTATCACAAATGATATCTTTTTGTATTTGTTGTGTTGGAAGTCATTTCAGGTCAAAGAATGCATTTTGAAGCAATTTGGACTCATTTGGAGCAACACTCAGTTATTGGATAGTTTCCATGCTTTAGGAATATCATCCAAGATGAAGCCCTTGGACTCATTTTGTGTGTTTCATTCTGTTTATTTAGGTTAGAAACCAAAACCCAAAATCATATATTGTTTAAGAATTCGAATTATAGGTTAGTCCTTTGTGAAACGATACTCTAAATACTACCACAACGTTGTGCGCTTGCAACTAAGTGATACTCGTTTTGGGTAAAAACTATTATCCTATCATCTAGTGATCTAACCGTTGGAAAGGCCGATCTTTTATCACTATTCGGTGATTGGTAAGAGCTCTTCTATATTGTTAGTATCTTCTATATTGGTGTAGATTATTTCACAAATGTTGCAACTTCTCTTGATGTTCAAAGTCAATGGGTATCTCTGTTGTGTTGAATACAAGAGAATCCCATCCACATTTTTCACCTATCAAACCTCAGTAGACCCTGTTTACAAGGGATACATATCAACACTTAAGCCAACCAGTCAAGAAGAGTCTTTAGTATTTCTTTGTCATTGCTAATTCTTCACAAATTTTTGTAGCTTTGCTTTCTAGACACTGAATTTGTTTGTTTGTTTTTAGTCAAGAAAAATCCAGATAACGATAGAAATATAAGGTCCAAAAAGATGGATTATTATGATTTAGGGAAATATAAAGAAATCAATTACATGGGGTGAGTGATGTGTTAGCATTTTATAGGTTTTTATTGTGGTTTTTAGCCAAGATATATGATTTTTAGTATGTATTTGGCTCTCTTTGGAGTGGTTTCGTGTTCTTTTGTGTTTTTACAGGTAACGAGCTTGAATGGGCGGAAAGATCGTATTTTGGACGGATTTCAAGCATCGAAGGAAGCGTTTCTGAAGAGGGAAAATATCCTGGTAGAATGACAGGGATCGGTCGAACCCTACCCAAGATTGATCGATCCCTGTCACGATTCGCAGACCGATTTTATGGAACCAAACCGACTTTTCGAGAACCGGATTACACATCTAAAACCTAAACTCGTGTTTTTACTTTGATTTGTTGTTTTTCTGACTTTGAGAGAAACGAGAGAGACTTGCAACCTTTGGGAGAAGAATCAACTTCTGTACTTCGATTCGGAGAAGCTTTCAGAACCTTTCTCTTTGTTTTTGATCAATACAATCATTTCTCTCTTTGGATTGATTTGTGTTTGTTCGATTGTCATGAGCGAGTAGTTCTATTGTTGGGTTTAGGGTTCTCACATAGGGATTACATGAATTGTTGACTTAGAATTGTTCGATTGTTTGTTGGGTTTAGAATTGTTTAATGCTGAAATTAACTTGATCACTTAGTTTCTACATTTAGGTTGTCTAAAGCATTGAACGTGTTCGATTAAATGCCTGAATGAATCCTAAATGAGCAATTTAGCTTAAGCCAATGGAAATTGATGTTTAAGTGAATTGTTAACTTATCAAATCTGTTTAGAATGCATGATTAGAATCCAAGAGTCAACGAAAGTGAGTCTTAAGGTTTCTAATACATAGAGAATTGATACTACGAAAGTAGATTAATTCTTTATTCGTGTTTGAGTTTAAGACGGTTTAAAAATTGTTCCCTGATCAGCAATTTGAATCAACAATGAAATGTTTCCTGAGAATACCCTATGCTCAACTCTTCTTTGATTGATTTGCAACCTATTGTCATTTGTTTGCTTGCCTTGCTTCTTGATTTTTGAATTATTTCATCGTTACCAAGTCATCCTTTTCGCTTTAGCCCGCGTTTGATATGAAGTTTTACGTGCTACCTTTGGTTTCTGTGAATTCGATCCCGAACCACTGCAACGTGCTCATCTGTATGCTTGTAGTGTTTTCTCGGGCGAAAACCTGAGCTATCAGTGAGTTGACAAAAAGACACAAAATTCGGGTGGAAATAGGAGGAACAAAATACTATAGGTGGAAATAGAGGCTAAAAAGTTAATCCTGATTATCCAAAACGCAAATTATGAAATGTGATTTGGTTAAGAAATCTTAGTTGAAGGGTTAGTGTGGTTAGGAAAAATAGAGTGAAATTGGCTATTTCGTGTGGATTTTTTAAGGAGATAAATAAGTTTGTGTAACTATTTAAAGAGGTCTAAAATACGGATAGAAATAGACGAAACGACTATACTGGAGGTGGAAATAGAGTGTCAATCCAATTTCAATTTGTAGAGTAGATCTATGTTGATGGCGTTCGGTGATCAAAAAAACATGTGTTTGTTGATGGAACATATCCTGAATTAGATGAGGTGCATCCGAATTTGGTTCTTGGTTTGTAACATTTTTTTGCACATGGGTTGTGAATGATGTGGATAAATCATTCGCCAAAAGTATTATATTTTTTTGACAAAGCTAGACAAATGTGGTTAGACATCCATGATCAACTTAAACAAAGTGATTGACCAAAGATATCTGAGATTCAACAACATATTTTTTCTGAGGTACAAGGTACATTGACTGTTAGTGAATATTACACTCGACTTAAGCAACTATTGGAGGGGTTAAAGAATCATGGGAGTTATCATACGTGTTGTTGTGGTCATGATGATTGTGTGAGTTTTAGGAGATTAGCTGCTAGAGATGAATAAGAGAAGGTCTTAAAGTTTCTAATGGGACTTAATGATGTCTACACTGCTACACACACTCAAATTTCTATGATGAAGCCAAAACCATATCTCTTTTTTTTTTGATAATTATGTTAATATATTAATATGGAACTTTGGGTTACACAAATTCAAAAGGATTCTTGGGCCCAAAAAAACAAAAAGCCCATTTAATCTTAAACTTTACAACAAGCTACTTAAATCTACTACTATTCTTCATAAGCTAACCAAGAAGATAGAAGTCAATTATACTTCTTCTTCCCTCTATGTGTGAGGAGAATGTCTCTAATGTTTCTGTCCAGGTTGAGAAATAGGGTCTCAGCTGTTGTCCTGTCTTTTGTGTGAATGCGAGAGTTACGTTCCTGCCAAATTAAATACACCAGAGCCTGCACCACTAGCCTTTTGAGAGTACAAGAGAGACCATAGGAACTACCTCTCAACCACATCATCAAAGTTTCCAATTGTAAGAAATGGGCTTGCGGTTGTCGTAACCTTTTTAGTACCTGCCTCCACAGTGCCGTTGCATAATCACAAAAGAGGAAAAAATGTTCTCTATTTTCATAACCATTGGGGCACATAACACATTGAGTTGTGATGTTCATTCCCAAACTGTGTAGTGTGCTTCTTAACGACATTCTATTGAGGTTTGTTACCCAAAATATGAAAGAATACTTGGGAATAGATCTTTTGAACCAGATAGTCGCTTCCCACTCTTGATGGTCACCTCTTGGTCTAAGCAACTCCCATGTTCTTCTTTTACTAAAACCAGGTTGTCTCGATCCTTTATCTCCCCATTCATAAATGTCAGGTCCCTTCTCCTATGTTGGTGGATCAATAACCATCAGAGTTTGCCGCAGAGTTTTCAGGCCACTGTTTCTCACTCTTGTAATCGGTAGTTTCCAACTGTTTGCAACACGGCCATCTCTCACCTTTGCATTTGCTGGTATTCCCATTTTCAGAGGACCTTCATCTCCAATAAGGTCAATAAGAGGATCGTGAGGCAGCCACTCATCATACCAGTAACTAGCAGCTTCACCATTGCCAATTGAACAACCCATTAATCTCCTGGCCAGAGGTTTCAAAGCTAAGAGTGATCTCCATGTCCAAGAGGCTATTTTTTTGCTTCAGCATACCAGAACACGTCCTTCTTAAGCATGTGACTCCGCATTCATGCAACCCATAATGAACCATTATTTGTAAATATGAGCCAAATGAGTTTGAGATTCAATAGCTTATTCCAAGTAATGAAGTCTCGTAATCCCAAGCCTCCTTCTTTTTTCGGTTTACAAATGTCCTTCCAAGATACCTTGGCTGCTGCTTTTTTGTTTAAATCACTTGATAAGAGAAACTGGTTGCACATACTGTGAAGGCATCCTTTCGGTAACATGAAGGTTGCACACCAGAAGTTAACCAGGCTATAGATGACTACTGAGATGAGCTGGAGGCGGCTAGAAAAGGACAAATATTTCAATGACCAGTGAACAAATTTAAGTTTGATCCTGTCTAGCAACGGGTTGTAGTCTACCTTTGTAAGCTTCTTATGGAGCAGAGGAAGACCCAATATCTCACAGGCCAAGAACCTTGCTGGAAACCTATTTGATTAATTGCTTCTCTTTGCTCTGTTGAAACTCCACCTAAGTATAGAACATATTTCTCCATGTTCATAAGAAGGCCTAAGAGCCGATCAAATGAATGAAGCACCGCCGCAATTTCTCTGAGTGAGGCTTCCTTCCCATCGAAGAAGACCATTAAATCATCCGCAAATGCCAAACTGTGGATTTCAGGATTCTTACCCAAAGGATGGTAGCCAATGGAACCATCAATATATTTAGAGTTAAGAAGGTTTGTGAACACTTCCATGGCAATTATGAAGAGAGTGGGAGAGAGTGGATCTCCTTGGCGCAATCCTTTTGTACCCTTGAAAAAACCAGTAATCTCACCATTAACCGAGACAGAGAAGCTGGTGGAAGTAAGAGCTTCAGAAATTCAGTTTATAAACTTCGCTGGAATGCCCATAGTTGAGATGATCTTTGAGAATGAATTCTCGTTTCACGCTATCAAACACTTTATGTAAATCCACTTTTAACAATTCTCTTGAAGCAATATTAGCTCTTTTTGATCCTTGAATCAATTCTGTCGCTAAAAGTACGTTCTCCACAAGTAACCTTCCATTGACAAAAGCTGAGTGATTTGAGGAGATCATTGTTGGCAAAAGGTTTTGTAGTCGATGAGCTAAAATCTTTAAGATCACCTTGTAGACAACATTGCAACAGGAGATCGGCCTGTAATCTTTTAACTTATCAGCACCCACTTTCTTGGGAATAAGAGTGATGAATGTACTGTTCCATTGCCTTAGAAGTTTTCCAGATTAGAAGAATTCTTGAATGGCCAGAGTTAGATCATATCCAATGATCTCCCAAGCTTTCCTGTAAAACTCTCCAGTGTATCCATCGGGACCGGGTGTCTTATTTCTTGGCATAGCAAAAAACTCTCTTCTTATCTCCATCAGGGTAACCTCCGCTTCTAGAGCTTGAATAGCTGCAGCTGTACATCTAAAGGGAGTGTATATACTGATTTTATCCAAGTCCATTTGAGATAGAGGAGAAGAGGTACCTCCTAGTAGCTCTTTGAAATAATCCACACAATGGTTTTGGATATCTTCTTTTTTTGTCCAGCCTTTCTCCATTCGCAGTTATCAGGAAGTGGATGTGATTAGAGGCTCTCCGGGCAATCACTACCTTGTGGAAGTATGAGATGTTGGCATCTCCACTCTCAATCCATTTAATTCGAGCTCTTTGACGAAGGAACTTCTCTTCTGCAACTGATAACTCCATCCACTTTCTGTGAGCAAACTTCTCTCTCTTGCCATTCGTGGAGGAAGGGTGATCAAGGACCAGCTTTTGACAATATTGTAAGGCTCTAAATGCCTCTTGAACTCAAGTTTCCAGATTTGAGAAGAACTCCCTATTGATTCCTTTTAACAAAACTTTAAGAGTTTTTAGTTTCCTGGTAACAACAAAATGATTGGACCCAAAGATCTAAGCAATGATTTATCAGTCTAGGCAAGAACTCCTGGTGTGATAAAAGAAAATGGGACACCATGAAGTGCTTCTTAGACTGACAAGAAATTCCAAGATTGATTACGCACGGGCTATGATCTGAGAAGAGGGGTTCACCGAAATGGGCATAGGACAAAGGTTTTGCCAACCGCCAATGATCATTTACTAACACTTTGTTAAGTTTCTTGGAGATTGGGTTATTCTCATGTTTGTTCCACCATGTCATAAGGCTTCCCCTTGTAGGCAGACCTTCCAATCCAACGTATTCTACACATTCTCTGAACTCCTTCATTCCCTTTGACGCTCTTGTTCCTCCAGCCGAGTGTTCACTTGGATTGAGAGTTTGGTTGTAATCACCAAGTAGAGTCCAAGTCTTGGAGCAAACCATCTGGTCCCTAGCAATCTGACAGATTTCTTCCTAAAGCACCTGCCTCCGTTATTTGTAGTTGTCAGCATAGACAAAGGAGATTAGGATTTCCTCTGAAGTATGAGGAAACTTGACTAAACATGTGATCATTTGCCTCGACTTGGAGTAAATGCTGAGGCTTACCTTATCGTCCCATATTAACCATATTCTTCCTAGTTGTGCAAATTCATAGTTTGCAGCAAAGTTCCAGCCATGACAAGCAGAGTTAGCGTACTTCTGAGCTTTATTCATCCTCACTCGAGTTTCTATTAATCCTCTTACTAACGACTTGGTCTGCCGTAGCCATTTTCTAAATTCTCTCCGATTTATACTATAGTTAAAACCCCTTACATTCTAGGAAAATACTCCGCCTTTCGACATACTAATGACTATTTTTTGGTTTGGAATTAAGCCTTAACAAGGCCCTTTCCTGTTTTCGCTGCTTCTTTGAGACTATTCTGGTGAAGTTTACATTATCCTCTGGGTTGTCGTATTCTTCAGATGGGTACTCAGATGTTGACTCTTCTTCACCAGATGGGTTGTCGTCTTCTTCACTAGATTTGGGATCATCATTTGAAGAACCTGGTGACGAGGATGTCTCTGCATAGGTGTCAACTTTCTCCTTTTGTTTTGAGGTGGAAGCATTACCTGATTCAGTTAGTTCAATGACTATCTTCCCTTGTTTTCTTGGAACCCATTCTTTAGGAGGACCTTTGACTGTTTCCTGGTTTGCCTTTCTTTTAATGTCTCTGATCTCTGCTTCTCTCTTACGGCGTGAAGGACTCTTCCTCCTTTTTCCTCTTTAACCCTTCTCCTTTTGATGAGAGATGTTTCCTTTAAGTGAAAGTCCTCCGAAGCACGAATTGTAGATTGACACACCTCATATGTAATCGGCACTGTCGGGCATCTATTCTTGGAGTGACCCACTTGCTGGCAGCTCTCACAGATTGGTGGCAGCCAAGGACATGTGATTGAGACTCTGCATAATTCTCCGGACTCAAATTGAACGTTTACAGCTTCTGGTATAGGTTTCAAGGGGTTTACAATTGTAAACACCTTCGCCACATCAAGATTGGTTAACTTCTCTGTCGCTGGGTGAAGACAAATTCGGTGTCCTATTGGGCTGACAACTCTTTCCAAAGCATCTTCAGAGAAAAACTGAGGAGGCACTCCTCTATATTCCAGCCAAACAGGAACCTCTGTGAGTTCCGACATCTTTGGAGTGTATCCTGATTTCCACTCCGCAACAAACATTGTTTGGCCATCTATGTGCCAAACCTTCTGGTTCAGGACCCTCTGTCGTGTTTCCGACGAAGGAATCCTGATGATGACTGTTTTGGGTATCAAATGAGATATAGTGATATCTAGGAGACGATAACTTCAGATTCCATTAAGGATGACATGAAGAGCAAGCTTTGCTGGCAGATTTCCATGGAATTATCCCACTACAAAAGCTCCCCATTTGTGCTTATTCTTGGTTATTACTTCATTAGGTATATGCACACAAATCTCCCCTGAGTCAAGCACAAACCCTTTGTAATGTTTCTTCAGACTCTTGCTCTTGGAGGCGACAAAGAGGTCTCTCCAACTCTGTCTCGAAGCATCCTCTATTGGTTTCAAAGATGTTGGACCGTCAGTGTAATAACCCTGTTTAGTAAAAAAAATGCTAGTTGACTCGCACAAGAAAAGTCGGAAATTTTAAGTTGGAATTATGGAAAAGTAACAGAACGGGAAGACTCCTTAGAGAATTTAGTGGAATGGAAATGTCGGCGGATCAGCTTAAAAAGCCCTACATTACCGGAAAATTAAGTCGAGAACTTATTCCTAGGCCATTGAGAGGTAAAATGGTCTTAGGAATAAATGGTAAGGATATTCCCCGGAGAAAAATAGGTTTTTCTCAGAGAAATATTTTAAAACCTATTTTTCCCGACTGTTCGGACACTGTACGGCACGTTCGGATCTGAGAAACGAACGTCCCGACACGTTCTGGCTCGATCAAGTACTATCTGGCACGTTCGGATATGTTCGGGACAATGAGAGGCACGTCCGGACAGTGTCCACGCAGGTGCATGCGTGCCTGGATAACCAGCCAGCGTGCCTGGTTCACCAGCCTAGCTGCCTGCTTCAGCAGAAGCAGCTGGACAGGTGTCTGCACGCGAGCCGAACCCGGTGTCCAGCATTTTCTGCCGAGCCGACAGCTCGTGCTTGTGGCCAGCAAGGTTTCCCACGAGCCAAGCCACATTTCTTCGAGCATCCAACCCTATAAATACCCCAGGACCATGCCTTAGTCTTCTCCATCCGAAAACTGAACCATAGCACACATAAAAACCCTTCCCGTACATGAAAAACCTTTCCCGACCGTAGCCGAATACTATCCGAGTGTGACAGAAATGTCCTAACCATAGAAAAACCTGTTCGAGCAGGGAATTCTCAGGTAATAACTTTCGGCCTTAGTTTTTCCTTAGTATTTTCGTAGCCTAAGTGTGAAAATAGGTTCGGATCCCGTTTCCAACTAAAGGAACATGGGGAAATCCTTTCCTATTTATCTAAACAACAGGTTTAGAGGTCCGAAACTCTGCCGAAATTTCCGTAGGAGCTGATCCCTACCCGGAACCAAATCCGACCGCTTTAACCGAACCCTAAGGTGAGTCTCGGTTAGGGTTGTGTGTTGATTGTGCGATTAGCGCCTGCAAAACAAGAGTTGCATGATTATGTGTTGCATGATGATTGAATGCCTGTTATTATGTGATTGCATGAGTTGAGTGATGCTTAGAT
>OVAN01002867.1:0-31424 GCA_900406275.1 Anastatica hierochuntica
TACATTATCTCTATTATTATCCTCCAATGATATCTCCTGCTTGCTCATTGTGTCTTGCCAAAATATTGCAAAAAAACTCAATCAACTATCCACAATTTGCCCAGTTTCCCAGTATTACTCAATTTTCTTAGTGCTACCTAGTTCTCCTTTCTCGAAAACTCAAATTTAATGGTTTTGGGTGCAAATCAAAGACAATCTAATGCTTACTAACTTAAATTAAACTATTTAAATGCAACTTCAACCTATTTAGACTACTAATCGACCCAATAACAATGAAAAACAATGGAAAAAGATTGAAAAACAACCTGGTTAGCTTTGCCGGCGACAGAAGAGACGGACCGGAGCACAGTATCGACGGTAACGGCTTGTTTCGTCTCCGATGAGCGCTATTAAAAAAACCAATAAAACATATAACATATTATTTAAGAGAATTAATTAATGGAATTATTAATATTGGGGGTAAATTGGTAAAGTCAATTTAAGAGGGATATAGGAGATTGGAGAGGGATATAAGGTATTTAGTTTTCAGAATTAGGGATCTATGAGGAGTTGGCTCACCGTCTCTTACCCATTTTCTGATTTAATTTAATGTTTTTTTTAAGTTTAGAACCCTTATTAGAACCTGCGATAAACATGGCCTAAGATTCTTGAAGATTTTTGTGATCGCGTTAAGGACACTTTCGAATTGGTTTTTTTGTTGCCCGGACCATTAAGGTTACTTGGTAAATTTTCATTCCGCCAACTTGATTCTCATTTAAAACGACACTTTTGACTTAGCCAAGTTCATTGGCTAGCCGTCAAAGACGTGTGTTAGCCAAAAATTAAAATTTAATAAATCAAAATTCTAACAAGGCTACTTTGTTCAAAATGGTCAGTTTGCTCGGGCATCTTAAATGGTTTGACATGATTAGCTTTGGCTACTGTCATGTCTCCTTTTGTTATTAAATTTGATCCATTGAGTAACTTTTGATTTTGACCGTTCCAAAGTCAATTTCTCTGGGGCATAATGTCTGTCATATAGTGTTAGTTTATAAGAAATGATTGGTTTACCACTTTTGATACACTTATCACTACAAGAAAAAGACTCATTTGCAAGGAACATTTTACTCGCAAGTTCCTCGCAAATCCTGATTTGCGAGGAATTTGCGAATAAAATCGTCTTGTCGCTATACGTTACTCGCAAATCCAGTTTACTCGCAAATTTGCGAGGACCAGATATCCTCGCTAGTTCCTCGCAAATTTGCGAGTATACTTCGAGCGAATTTTTGCGAGTACGATAACCAAACACTAGGAAAATTTTGTTAGGAATTTGCGAGAGAACGATCGCAATTTCCTAACAAAATTTTGCTAGGAATTTGCGAGTGAAACTCTCGGAAATTCCTTGCAAATCATGGTTTTTTCAAAAAAATAAATAAATATGAAAATAATTCTATATTTATATTTAAATATTTTTTTAAAAAAATTTGAAAAAACATATAAAATATTTATAATATTTTTAAATGTTTACAAAACCAAAATAAAATAAAACCTAAATCTAAATTTGGTTTTGCGTTTGACGTTGGCGCTTCTGCTCCCACTGCTCGTCCTCCTGCTGCTGCTGCTGCGCGTAGAAGGCTACGAATGCATGGTTCGATTCCGCAATAAACTCAAGAAGTGCAGAATAAGAGTTAACCTTCTGTTAGACGAAGGTTAACTCAGACTGTATCTCCCCTAACAAAGTCTTAGTCTGCTACAGCTGCGCCTCAAGCTCAGACGGGGTGGCGCGGGGAGGACGCTCAACGCCAGACGCGGCTGAGGACGTCTATGACTGCAGCGAACCAATGCCAAAGAACCGACCTTTCGACCGGGAAGCGAGGTACAAAATAAAATAAATAAAATTTTTTAATATTTAAAATTTAATCGTATTATTTTCTTATTAAAAATTATATGACTACTAACCTCGGTGAAAATGCGGTTCTTCTCGAACTGCGACAGACCCGTGGATTGTACCGAGTTATCTGGGTTCTCCATCGACATCTCTATCTCGGCTATATCAATCCGCGTGGTGACCTCGTTGTAGAGGCGCTCGGACTTCGCATCTACCCAAGTGTGGTCGGTCCTCTACTTCGTCTGTTGTAGCATAGCTAGGAAGTCGACTACGTCGGAGTTCGTAGCATCGACCTTATTTTTAAAATTTGTGCAATTATAACTACCATAAGAAATTTAATAATTTATAAACTAATAAATAATTAGAAAAAAAAAACAGACTTACAATTTTTCGGACTTTCGCCTTGAAGGAGTGTTGTCCGATCCGATGGGTCGCATCATTCTGCAGTGACTCCGGATTCTTCCAGACTATAAAACATCGGTCGCTCTTCGCCTTGTGCGTTTCCGCCGTCCAATGTGCGACTAGGTCGGCCCAAACGTCCAGGTCCATCCACCCTGGCTTCGCGTCGGAGTTTTTCTTCCACTTCAACCTCCAGCGGCCGACTTTATCTGGGAGCCGCGCTTTCAGTTTTTTCTTAAACTTGTCCTGGACCAGCTCGGTGTGCGAGTAATCCCGATTGTATGTTTGCTGAAAAAATTAAAATTAGTAGATTAAAAATAATTAATTTTAAGTAGGAAAAGTCAACTTAAAAAATAATACCGCAAATGAGCTGAATTACTCATTGACAGCGGCTCGCAGAGTCTTGTTCCAGCTAGTGTAGGGCACCGAGTAATGTAGCTCGAAAATCTTCTGAATAAAAGCAGCGACGCAGTCGTTATCGTCGAACCTAAAACAAAGAAAAATATTAAATCATTACTCAAAAACATACATATTAGAAAAAAATAAATAAATAATTTTAACTTACCAAAGTGTTCCGGCAGGTCGCTCGGGGTGTAACATCGACAAAGAAGCCCGCCCCGGTCTCTGAAGTAGAATGTCGAGCGTAATCGGCGTTACTGGTGGCGTCGGACCCGGTGGGCCCTGCTGTGAAGACTCAAGAGGCGGCGGAAATTCGGTAGATGGTACGGAGTTCAGGACTCGTCCTTATCTCGAACCAGGCGTAGACCTTTGCGACTGGTGTAGGTAAGCCTGATAGGACTTCTGGTCCATCTATATTTAAAATATATAGTTTGCAGTTAATAAGAAAATTTAAATAAACTTTAATAAATTTTATAATTTAGAAATTGATTTATTTAAATTTATAAATTTCTAACAATTTATAATGTCAATTTAAATGATTTTTAATAAATTTTTATTTTAGAAATTGATTTATTTAAAATTATATAAATTTAACAATTTATAATGTCATTAATAATTTAAAAATTAAAATATTCAAATTTGCATCTAATTCCCATTTAAATTACCTAACTAAATTGTTTATATATCCTAACTAAAATACTAACTATTAACTAACTAATAAAAAATTAAATAATTAATTAAAATATTAACCTTGTTGGGTGGTGGAGAGTGTTGGAGAGTGTTGGAGAGTGAGCTTGTAGTGAGAGAGAGAGAGTTTGTAGAGAGAGAGTGGTTTGATGTGAAATGAGAGGAAAGAAGGGGGTATATATATTTTTCTTCTCTCGCAAATCACTAGCAATTCCATAGCAATTTTTTGTGTTTTTTCAAAAATTTACGAGGGAATTTGCGAGGGAATTGCGAGTATCCCTCATAATTACCTCATAAATTCTTGAAAATCGAAAAAAGTTGCTAGAAAATCGCTTATAATTTGCGAGAGAAATGTCCGGGTGATCGCAATTTCCTCGCAAAATTTCGAAAAACCGCCAAATAAATTTCGCTTTGGCGCTCTAAATTTGCGAGTAAATTTCAAGTGTCCCTCGCAATTCAATCGCAAATTATTTAATTATTTAGAAAAATATTATTTCCTCTTAATTTTTTCTTACGGTTTTCGGTAATTTGCAAAATTTCCTCTTAATTTCCTTACAATAATTTTATTTACATTTAAGATTTTGGTAAATACGAAATTGAATAAAAAGTTATAGTAGATAAGAATGATATAAATGGTCAATTTATTTTGTAAACGTAAACCTAGGCAAACGGTCGAATTTATTGTTAACATATGTCAAAGAAATGCTATAAGATTGCATATATTGGATTAGTGATAATCCTTTTGCGGTTTAAGAATTAGGGTTTAGGATTTAGGGTTTACAATTTAGGGTTTAGGGTTACTTTTTGAGGAAATTGCGAGGGTCTATCGCAAGTCACTCGCAAAATGTGTAATTAATTAAAAAAATTCCCACTTTTGTTTTTAATAAGTTGCAAATCATTACAAAGAAGGTTTAAAATTTATGACAATATTTTTCGTTATAATAACAAATTTTGTATATATGAATTTGTATAATACGCATCACAGGTATAAATTTTAGAAAGGTTTCGTTTATTTCGTAAACTTAAACAACGCAAACGGTTAAATTGTTATAATATATTTTTAAAATATTAAAGAAATTCTATAAGATTGCATAAATTGGATTAGTGATAATCTTTGTGGGGTTTAGGGATTAGGTTTTAGGGTTTAGGGTTTAGGGTTATTTTGCGAGGAAATTGCGAGGGTCCATCGCAAGTCACTCGCAAAGTTGCGAGTAAATTACGAGTGACCCTCGCAATTTACTCGCAAAATGTATAATTAATTAAAAAAATTACCTTTTTTGTTTTTAAGGTTTTTAGTAAGTTGCAAATCATTACAATGAAGGTTTAAAATTTATTACAATATTTTTCGTTATAATACAAACTCGTTCATTAATAGTTATTAATTATACATCATATATTCATATCTTAACATCAATCATCAAATTCATCCTCATTATCATCAGATACATAAATGGAATTGTCTTCATCGTCAAATTCTTCTTCGTCGTCATCATTATCGTCGTCTGATTCAACCATAGTGCCGTCATTATCACTTGACTGTACATCCTCCAGCTCTCGTGAGGATGGGTGAACATGTATGACATCATCAGTGGATTCAACCGGAGTAATCGTCTCTTCTAATGGTCTATCTTCTTGCAACACAATGTCGTCTTCAGATCCAATTATACGACCCCTTGGACTTACATGGATGATAGAAAGCCATTGCTCACGTCTTTCTCTTATTCGTGGATATGGGACGAACATCACTTGCTCCGCTTGCGAGGCCAGTACAAATGGCTCGAATTTGTTGTACCTTCTGTTAGCATTTACGTCTTTAACACCCAAATTGTCCACTCGAACACCTCGGCCAACTGTTGGGTCATATCAGTCGCACTTGAATAATACGCATCGAAGATTCTGAAGGCCCGGGTAACTAACTTCTAAAATCTGATTTATAACTTCGTAGAATTCTGTTTTCCCACGTACGTAAACCCCGTAATTTTAAGTTGACCTCCAAGGTTCGTGTTGGTACGTATAAAATGTATAACCGCGGGTGAAATATATCGTTGTTATGACTATCTTGGAAATAGGACCCTGAACGAGTTTGTGGAACCATAGTGGAAACAGAACATCTCCATATCCATTGTTCACCTGAAGTGTATAATATATTTCTCGCAATTCCGTCGCAAATTTGCGATCACTTTGCGAGAAAAATCTTTTTCTCACTATTTACTTGAAAATATGTCGCAAATTTTCCAGAGAACTGCTATTCTCGCAATTTACTCGCAAATTTGCGACCAATTTACGAGTAAAACGTTTTCTCTCACTAAATACTAGCAATTCAGTCACAATTTTGCGAGTGTAAAGTTTTCCTCGCAATTCACTTGCAACTAAATTTCCTTGCATTTCACTCGCAATTTGGTCTCAATTTTGCGACTGCAGATCTTCCTTGCAAATTTCCCTCGCAAATTGATTGTTTTCTTGTAGTGTATGGATTGGCCAAGATTCATGATTCGATATTCGTATTGCTCCACGGTGATCAATTGATGGCGTGTCTCGAATGTTTCTTCTCGATTCTTCATGATATCATCACTTTATCTAAAAAAATTTTCTCTAAAGCATTCATTTGGATCTAATGAGTGTATGGAATGAGTCTAAGAGATGGTATGAAAGATTTGGATCTACTTTCTCACCAAAATTGAAAAACTTAAGTTGAGGTACTTCTCTATTCTCACCGGGTCGTGGGTCCTTAATCTGGAGTAAAATCAGTCACAGCCTGGTTAAACAGATTTCAAGCATCTTTTTTGTTTCTCATCTGATTTTTTGTGTTTTTCTGTTTTTCTAAAATCCTACAAAAATAAAACAAATAATTGAAAATCTAACTAAGTCATAGAAAATCAAAATTATGTGGGTTGCCTCTCACAAAGTGCTTGTTTTGAGTCATTAACTCGATTCCTTTAACACTTTAGGCATGATCGGTTTCCACTAAAGAAAGTGTGGTTCCTTTAGCTTCTTAAGGCTTTGAAATTGGTGGCTTAGAGGGTGATTTGATATCATTTTGTGTCGCTCTATTGTATTTTTTATCACAATCGCCTTCGAAAACAGCTTAAGATTGTTCTCGAACTTCTTTTTGGCGATGTCATCTTTCTTCAGATCAAGACCAATGGGAATCTGGATCTGAATCTCAGCAAAGGATGTTGGTGACTTTCCAGTCTTATCCACTTCTTCATCCACTTCCATGGGTGGTTAATTTTGTACTTTGATAGCACAAGTGTCTCTCCTTACATCCATTTTAGTTGGTTTTCCAAAAATCGGTGATTTGATTGATGGAGCTTCTTTCTTTGAGATTTGTTGCTTCTTATGGCTATCTACAGGATTTAGGCTAACCATTTTTATTCTAAAATAGCACCATTTGGGTTGGACTGGGAGCTCACAACAGGATAGAAGACTTACTTTTTTACCCTTGCGAAAGAAATATTCTTGTTGGGGAAATAAAGGATCGCTCAAGCAGTAGCTTAGAATTGGGAGCCAATGATCAATGGATTAATATTTCCTCCTTTCGTATAAGCATCTTGAAATTCATTGGGGATGGAGACACATTCTACTTCAAATAGTACATCGGGTAAAAGTCCATACAATGTAAAAGTGGAGATATCGGCATACTTGATGGAGATTCTAGATGGGAAAAAATTAGATAGACCTAACTCGTAAGCCACTTTTAGTGACATCACGTTCAAATTAGCTCCAATATCACATAAAAATCATCAATATTCACTTTATTGATTGAGCAAGGAATGATGAACTTTCATGGGCTTTGACTTTCTCTAAGAGAACCGCTTTGAGTCTCTTCTTAGAATCTCTTTTAGATTCGTTTGGTAAATGATGCAAAGGTTATTTTACTTGAGAATTTAGGTCTTTCAGTGGTGTCTTAGTAGTATACAGGACCTCCTTAACTTCCTTTGAGTTGGCGACCTTGCATAAGGTTTTCGCCGATTTTTCCTGTTTCTTGACAGCTTCCTTTGTTTGAGAGATTTGAACTTCAAGCTTTTGGACATGAGTTGTAGTGGCTTCATACTTTTTTTTAGTTCATTGTAGAAGTTTTTCAGCTTCTTATTGACCTCTTTGTGTTTTTGCTTCATCTCTTGAGATATTTGCTTCAGTATAGTTTCAAGCTTGCCTTCTTGTTGATTAGGTGCAGTAGCTTGAGGATATATGAATGGTTGCTCCACTTGATACATTTTTTGTTGAAAACTTGTTGCTTAGGCTGATAGGTATCTCCTTGTTGGGCGTTTTGAGGCGGATAGAACTGATCTTGAGGGTTTTCGGCATTAGTTTTCCGGTAGGATAAATTTGGATGATTTTGGTATCCTTGATTGAATCCCTTGGTTCCGAAATTACCACCAACGTATTTCATTTCTTAATTCTCCTCTATTTCATCTTCTAAATACTCCATCATAGGTACTCCATTCACATCTCCAATGGTTTCGACGGCATGAACTCCTTTTTCTTTTAGAAGTTGAAAAATCATCGTCTTCAATTTGGAAACTTGTGCGGCTTTTATTGAAATGTTGGGTGCACGCACATTTCAAGCATATTCCAACCAATATTAGCATCTCTTTCAGAAAGGTTCTTGGTCAAAAGCTTTGCTTCGGGCATATATTTAGTCATGAAACTTCCATTGCTGGTCATGTCTAGAGAAAGCTTATACTTATGGTCAATCCCATTGTAGAAATGTTCCATTGATTTCCTTCAGAGAAACCATGGTTTGGGCAGTCCCTTATATATTCTTTGAATCTCTCTAATACTTCATAAAAGGATTTGGTAGGTACTTAATGAAAACCCCAATTTTGCTTCGGGCAGAGGTCGATCTCTACTAAGTGAAGAATTGGTTAAATAATGCTCATTTGTATTCGCCTCAATTAGTGACGGATTGATGAGGCAGTGACTTCATCCATCTACAAGTTTATCATTCAATGAAAATGTAAAGAGCTTTCACTTGAAGTAGCCGGAGGAACTCCATTGATGCATGTAGTACTACATATCTCCTTAAAGGTATTGGTATAATACAAGAGGATGCTCGATGGGCATGGAATTGATTTTGCTCCAAAAGGCTAAGATTTGAGGTTTAATCTTGAAGTCATTTTTTAAGGTTGAGGAGGATGAATTGGATTCCTATCCAAGAACAATGCATCAGAAGAATCGAAGTCTCTAATTATTTGAGGCAAACTAAATGGATTCTGTTGAGCTTGCATTTTAGGTGGCTGATTTTGGGAAAAATCTTGTTAAATTAAGGTTTGAAGTAGTTGTGGGAGCTATTAAAATCGCACGAAATTCTCAGCTGAAATTTGTTGTTGATTCTCCACTCGAAAAAATACATTTTCTCCTTCGGGTTGATTTTGTGGATTTGGGACAACACCAAGTGGTTCTTGTTGGTTTACATGGGCACCTTGAAGTCCAACATCAGCGGCGAGGTTAGCTTGAGATTGGGGAAGAATAGTAGGGGTGACGACAAGTCCAAGGCCAGCAGCGTCATCTCCTTGTCCAACGAGAGCAGTCTGGTTATCCAGGAAAAGTGGTTGTCCATGAGAAGGATTTTGGCTTGGATTCTCATGAGCAGCTAATATTTTTTTCTCTTTTGTATCCTTAAGATATGTTTTAGTTGATCGATTGGGGGATTGGTTGTTGATGGATCGCTCGAATGAGATTTCCTTCGCATAAATCCTTTTTAAAAAAGTGAAAAGACGTAAAACGGAAAATAAAAGTGTTCTACACTAAAGTTAATGTAAAAATTTGTAGGTAACGAATCAAGTCCTCGACGCCAGAAAGCTTGATAAGTGTACAACTGCAAGAGTACAACGTAGTTATAGTATTTCAGGTATCGAATTCCATGAAAACTTGCATTGTACGCTACGAATCACGGAATTGACTTGAATTAAAACAATAAATAAAACGGTTTGGTAAGTGAATAAGAAATTGACAGCTGCAAAAAAGAAATAAAGTGATTGTAAATCAATTGGGAAAGTGCTAGACAATTAAGAAATCCACATACAAACGTGCATGAAAATCATATTATTATAGAGGTAGATAAGTGACTAAACTTGATAGAGTAGGCATTTTTTTAAAAATATATAGCAAAATTGTTAAGTCTTATTAAGAATAGTTCAAAATTTATGGCTTCCAAATATCGAAAAAAGAGGATCTTGTACATTTACACATGTTGCTCTTCCTAGAATCGCCTTTGTGTAAATCAACTTATGATCAAATTTTTAAATGCACGGTAAAGCAATCATTTATTATAATCAACTGATAGAAAGACAATATGAATCCCTAAACAAATATTAGCAACTAATGATGACATGAACTCTTTGAAAAACCTAAAACCTTTCAATCGAATTATTCATACATGGAGCACAAAACACAACAGCAATAGATCAATAAAATCATCATGTATTAAGAGTATGAGTTTAGAAATCTTCTCTACATCGAGACACGAATCGAAAAATTATCTTATAAAGCTTTTAAATTGAAGAACAAAGAAAAATCTCTAAAGATTTGAGATAAACTCGACGGCTGATCTAAAAATGTGGCTCTCGTTTCCTTAGAGGCCAAGTACTTATAATGCTAGATCTTCCTTAGATCGTCACTGGTTAAACTGGTTTTGATGGAATCCAAATCGGTTAGCTGATCCGAAAGGTACCAAGGAATTCTTGTCCCTCACCGCGAAATCTCTTCTCCACTGGTTTGTGCCAAAATTGACCCCCAAACTGGTGGGAATTAGCACCCAACCGATGGGAATGCATATTGCTCGTCTTGCTTCATTTCTTAGGAAACTAATATATTTTTGTTCAATCGTTGTAACTTCTCGGTTCCAACTTTAAACAACTTGCATTTGAAAGCTAACTCAAAATGCTATTCTTGTGACCAAATTTTAGCTCAATAAAGTGATAGTAAAACCTTCATTTAAGGTGATATTTTTGATACTTAGAATTTGTACATATTGGTAAAATATAAAACTCAAGCGTTTGGTTTTTCGCCTTCTTGATCCGACCATGAAACTTACTTGGAAATATGAATGAGAAAAATTATAAATACGAGAGAATTACCTCTATAGGTCGCGAAAGCGTTAAAAATTTGTAAATAAATAACTAAAATTACAACTAAAAATGGTAAAATATTAGTGTTATCAAACATCGAAAATTGCAACACCCCTTAGTGACGAAGCATCAAATTAAATTATACAAAAGACGCTACTGATTTCATGCTTTTACCTTTTCTCATGATTTCCGGTTGGTTCATTAAAATCTCCAATCATTAGTCATGGTTCCGTTTTTTGTGTCCCGGTCTTGGTTAATCATTCCTCTAAAGCCCCCGCTCCGCCCCTTTCGTATGCCCCGGCACCCCCTCTTCGGGCCCGTAGGCCCATCCTGTCCGAGAGTCGGAAGTGCTACCTCGAGGATGCTTAAAATCATGATTTATTGTCCTGCAATCACCACGCGATCTTTATCGTGTTTTGTCTTCACTCGCACGATTCTTGAAACTTACTTCCCAAATGATCATCCATCCTAGTGCTACTCCATCATAAACATGCTTAACTGTGGAGTTCTCTAAGGATGTGTGACCGAAAAGATAAGTGCACTTTGGGGACATAGATAGCCAAGTCAATCCTTTTAAGCTCGCCTCATACACTTCTATGACTTTATAAACAGAGGTCTCACAATCAATCTCACTTACAGATCGCAATGCCCTCGTTGCGCACCAGGATCGTCACTCGCGATGGTGTTAGTCTGTGACTCCACACTCAACTAGGTTCAGTTTTGATACCAAATTGTAACCCCCCCCCCCTGATCGCTCATCCCATGTGCCAACAGCGCCCCTCTCTGGGTCTGAGGGTCCACGCTCTCGGACGGTCGGGAGCGCTATCTCGAGAAGGCTTTAAAGTCATGATTTATTGTCCTTGCAATCACCACGCGATCTTTCTGTGTGTTTTATCCTCACTCGCATGATTCTGGAAACTCACTTCTCGGAAGGTCAGCCATCCTAGTGCTACTCCAGCATAAGCACACTTAGCTTTGGAGTTCTCTCAGAAAAAAATGACCGAAAATATAAGTGCACTTTGATGACATAGCTAGTCAAATCAATCCTTTTAAGCTCTCCTCACACACTATTATGACTCTATAAACCAGGGTCTCACAATTCCCATACTAGATGCTTGTTTTTTACCACAGATCTTGATAAATCAAGGAAATAATAATGTATTTTCCACTCAATGAGACATTAACATCAATCAAGCGATCACTCTCATTAGGAACATTCAATTTTATTTCATCGCTGGAAAACAATGTCAAATCACCACTAAACCCACACGTCTCAACAGTAAACAATTTATTATAACAAAAATGAGATTTAACCTTATTAAATAAGACGAATGTTGCTTTGTTTTCGGCAAAAACAACAAATTCAGTTCAAATTTCTTCCAAGTCTCTCTTAAATGCTCCAGTTCAGGTCACTCCAGAGATCATAACAGTTCTAACTCAAGATCTTTATGATTTTTCTCCACTTCAAGTCATATTCTGCTTGTCATCATCTTTGTAACTCTTACTCATACCGCTTCCTAATCTTGAGCATGTAATTAAATTCCAGGCATCAAGGCTATAATAACTTGAGATTCACCTCCAACAGCATACAAAGGTTTTGGCTAGCTCAATGTTCAAGCCCTAGAAACATATCTTATACCTAACTCTTACTAATAAAATCTCTTAATTGTCCTTGATACCCACCGTTTATGAGCTTGTATGTGTTTATTTTATAAAAATATTTTTAGGAGGATCAATTTAGCTTATTTTCCATTTATATTTTTTATTAGTTTCCTTTTTATACTCTTTTTCGTTTTTTGAAGATGGATGTTTTAGGAAAAAAAATTTCAGAAGGATGAAAAAATAAATTGACAAAAAAGGATGAAAATTTTAAGTTTTCAAAACATATTTATTAGTTAATGATAATAATTGTTAAAGTTAGGGCTGCGCAAAAACCCCAAAACCAAAATATGATCCAAACCCGAAGAAAAAAAACTTGAACCGATATCTTACCCGAACGGATTTCGTTCGACAGTATTTTGGGTATCAGGTATTATCCGTATCCAAACCGAATTTGAGCGGGTATACGAAAAATCTGAAAAATATCGGACCTATCCTCAACCTGAAACCCAAAAAACCCTAAAATCTCAAACCAAACCGAGATCTAAGAAACCTAAAAAAACATAAAAACACGGATAACCTAAACACGAAAAACCTGAATTACATTACTAAATCTGACCCAAACTTGAATATACTTGAACCGAACCAAACTCGAATTATGAAAATACAGCAATGTGTCATAATGTTATGCACCTGAAACCCGAATCTAACCCGATCCGAATTCAGAATGTCCACCTCTAGTTAACTTCAATAAATTTTGATTGAAACTATGATTTAAAGTTATAAGATTTTTTCTACAGAGATGAAGTATTTATTCTTGTATATTAATTATTACTTAATCTATGAGAAAAGTTTAAATCATTTATCTTTGTAGAACGGAGGGAAATAATTGTTACTATATATGTTGCTCTATTCTAATGTGTGAAGTTGTTTGTTGCTTTTTTTATGACAAGAATTTGTTGATTCAATGAAGTTTTCACTTCTTTTTCTTCTTCAAATTTGATCTCTAATTTAAATATTCATTTAATATTTTAAGACATAATTTATGATTTTTCTATCGGTCTCTATGTTAGATGTATTTTTATAATAATATGAAAATGATAAATAATAAAAATCTTTTTTAAACTAAAAGAAAAATATAGAAGTTAAAGTGTTGATTAGGGGAGTAATTAGACCATTGGATTGGCTAGCCTTGACAAGTCATATCATGAAGATTGAAGTCGGTCTAATCTACTTTACGTCCTGAAAATTGAAATATGCATGATTCGCTTTGAATAGATACGCGTACTTGATTGCTCAAAATGTCACAATTGAGGATAAATGATGATCTTATGTTGTTTTGGGTCCTCCAGTGTGGTTGGTTCCTTCGCTTGAAGATGAGAGATTAAGAGCATAAAATATGATCAATACTTCCTTGAATGTCCTTTACTTTGTAACTTTTTTCTCTGTGTATTAAGTTGCGGATTACTCCTTGTGTCTTTAATTATGCTTTGTTTCTTATTTGCAAGAATTTATTCTCTTTATTTATGAAACTCAGATGTCAAAAAAAAAACTAAAACAAAAATATAATAAACTACAAGTTAATAATATTATATTGTATATATTTATATTAAGCTAAAAAGTGAAAAAAGTTTTGCCCCCACTAAAAACATTCTAGATCCATCATTGTATTTAGAGACATATAATGTTGACTAAATCAAATTCAGTGCACCACACTAAATATAAAAAAATGTAGTTTTTTTTGACAAAAATCTATAAAATGTCAATAAAATTTAAAATCAGGTTAATAACAATCGTCATTTTGTTACTTTCATATTAATATTTTCTTTTATAAAATATTTATTTAATATTTATTTTTATGACAAATTTGAAAGTCGTAATGATAGAATAAATTTTCAAATCATGGATATCCTAAAAGGCGTTTATGTGGCATATGCTAAGAACTGGTCAAGGCAAATAACATATCCTTCAAATTTCCTTTATATTGAAATCCTCCTTTAATTTTTGTTTTTCTTTTTCAGTAAATATGTTAAGATTTATATCATTTTTTAATAGACGGTATAATGATTACAAGTAGTAGAAAATGAAAACAAACTACGACAACAGCAAAATACTAACAGAAAAAAAGAAACTATCTAGATACCTATATCGATATGTAGTAAATGAAAAATGACAGAAGAACTGGCTTGGCAAGAAAGCGGAAAAGCGTCTAGATATAGCTTAGGTATACACCACAAGAATAACATCAGTGAATATATGAGTCACGAGCCGAGAAAAATTTGTTTACTCAAACTCGCCTCCATAAATTTGTCCTTACCCAAGACCGTCCTTATTCTGCATCAAAACATGAGTACCACCTAGAACCCAAGAAAGTTGAGAAAACGTCATTATGAGTCACTCCAGAACGACGATACCAACTCGATCCTGATGAAGATCGGTGTTGTTGCCACTAACCAGAAACAAACCTTCCACACCTTGAACAAAAATGCTCGAGCACCCATGTGTTGCCACTAACCAAAAAGCTACCACCAATCGAACAACCACCATCTGAGTGGGTTACAAAATTGCTCTTATTCGGAGAGATGAATGGAAGCTTTGTCCGCCACAACTATCAAACCTGCAAAAAGAAAAAATACCGCGCAAAAAATTCTTCACACTCCAACAATGAAAAACCTTCACGCGCCTCCACCAAGTTTTGAGTTCACAGTTGAGAATTGTGTAGATTCCACTATCGCATGCATTCTCACCTCCAAGAACTAATTAAAGGCAAACTCACCAATATGTAAGGATAATGATGTGATTTTAATTTTCAACCACAAAATAATATCACTCGGCTGCTATTGGTCAACAGTTGTGTTCGTATTTAAAGATCGAACCCATGAGAGCTAAGAACGCACTACAAATTTGTTAGGTATTGAATCAAGCTTAAACAAAATATTGTTTTGGGGTTTTTGATTCCTAATATAACAAGGCGGAAAGAAAGACAAGAAATACTAAATAACAAAGGTAATTCAATGGACTAACTAGTTAGGCAGTAGGATAATCTCATAGAAGCAAAAATCATACGCAAATCGATTTTTACGAAATTTTTGATATTGTTCTATAACTCAAATTACTAAGGTATATTCTTTCCAATTTAGAGGCTCTAGATACTATGTCCTAACTCCTAATATAATCAAATTTGCACAACTATTGTAAGTGAAAAACTCGCATTAACTTGATGTGAATTTAGTTGATCACAATCCTATGCAAATTGACTTTATTATGTCTACATAGGATTTTCTATTTCAAGTGATTTAATCAAGATTTTGGAATGTAAATCTTATCAAAAATAGTATATAGTTGATCAATTTAGCTCACACCACTACAACCAGAGATAAACACTACTCTCGGAAAAGGATTCATTATAGAAGCAAGGCAAACTAACTCTATTAGAAGGAAATCGACCAAATAAAGGGAAATTTTCATATTCTCCATGAATATCTCCTAAATCACAAGGGATTGACTCAATATTCTACTATAAATAAGGGAACTTAAACCCTAGACACGACATGTACGCATATATATATATATATATGAACACTCGATTTTATAGCAAAGGAAATAGGCTTATATTCGAAGCTATGTTTTTACTTTGCTTTCTCTATAATCCTTTCTTCTTTACCCCCGATTAATAAAAAAAAATACATTGATCGAGGCTGGTGTTGTCAACTCTATGTGCCAGTGTCGGAGATATTGGATGAGATTGGCACCGGTTGGCGTTATGACTTGGTTTAGGGCTTGTACTGAGCCTCTTTCTGCGCATCCTTCACCTTCAAGTCAGACGGATCAGTCTTCAATAAAATGTGTATGTTTTTTTATCCGTTAATCCAAATGACCTTAAACCACCTCCATTTGAAAGCTAACTAAAATGCTAGTTGTTGTCCAAATTTCATAAATATATTAAGGGAAAGGCCATCATCTTGATTGATCTTTGTGATGCTCATAAACTGTCCTGAAACTCGCTTTTTCCAAATTTCTGTCAAATGCATATTTCTACCTGAAATGACTCTAAACACTACAATTACAAGAAAACTATCATTTATAGTAGAGAGAAGCATAAATTTTTTTAATAAAAAGCTCTAAAAATAAATAAAACTCAAGGTAAAAACATGTAAAATATGGTTTATGAGAGACCTTAATCCATGGCATCACCACACCACTGTTGGAGAAGCCAATGAGAAAAGCTCGAAACCAAAACTCCGGCTTGACAACTCGCTGTCATCTAGCCACATAACCCAATCATACTCGCCGGAGAAGGGAGACATTGGTAGCATCAAGCTTCAGACCACTGAGGTAGTTGTCTGAGATAGCGAAACATCAAGGAACCACCGGAACCCACTATGATGGATAAGTTGACGAACATATATGAGATAAGATCCCATAGCGACTTCCTCTTACACCGAGAAAAGAGAACCACATCAATTGTAGAGACTTTTCGGTTTCGTAAAAAGACACAATAAATTATTAAACCCAGTCCTTCCCAATAGACACCACAAGAAACCAGATCCATCCATATCTAAAACTTTTCTCTGAGATCTGACCAGGAACAACTCCTCCTCCTTCAATCTATATGTTGTGGACCTCTTCGCACCTCTAGAAGACCACCATGTCGATGAGTGACTCACATCGGAGCTTGCATATCGGAAAACACAAAGGCAGACCGACGACAGGTCAGAGAGAGAGAGAGAGAGAGAGAGAGAGAGAGAGAGAGAGAGAGAGAGANCAACTCTCGTTTCTCACTTCTCATTTCTGCTTTTGTGAGATTCTGATTTGTGGTTTTGGTTCGAATAACTAAAGTTGTGTTAGTTTTTTCATCCAGTTACTGAATCTGGATGTAGATTTCAGATGATATATGCATGATTTGGATACAAAAATCATATGCAAATTATATGCATCAAAAAAATCAGATATATTGAATGAAATTACTAATAGATTTTATGGATAAGTTTTGTACATTTGAAAATTGTAAATGTCTAAAATAACGCTGAATAAACCAAACAATTATACATCAGTACCCTAAATAAATTAATTAAAAAAACAAAGTTTTATCTAACATAGTTCTCAAAACCCCATAAAATTGCAAAACCCACAAAATATGCAAAAAAACAAAAACCACGAAAATCCACAAAATCAGCGAAATATGCAAAAACAAAAAAAATCTACGAAATATGCGAAAACCGCAAAATCCACAAAAACAGAAAAGTCCAAAAAATCAGCGAAGTTCGCAAAACATCAAAATCTTTAAAATCCGTAAAAACCACAAAAGCTGCAAAATATGCGGAAATCGCAAATTCTTTAAAAATTTCAAAAACTATGAAATCTGCAAATCCACAAAAACCGCAAAAAAAAACCAAAACTGCAAAACAGTCAAAATCACAAAAAATCGCTAACCACCAAAGCAGTAAAACCACAAAACTGCCAAAAACTTTAAAAAACGCTCAAACAAAAGAACTGCAAAATCCAAAAAAAATCGCAAAAATCACAAACCCTCCCCCTCTTCCCAAATCCACCAAAACGGTAAAACTCACAAAATGCCAAAAGCTAAATAAATCTTAAAGCCACTAAAACTGCGAAAACTATCAAAACCGCAAAAACCACCAAAATCGCTAAACTGTTAAAATTATTTATTAAAGAAGTGAAATTATTGGATACGAAAATAAATTAGTTTATAAATTTTTTAATAAGTATTTAGTTGTTTTATAAGATTTTAAATAATTTATAATAGCCTATAGAAAAGCATGTTTGTAGCCAATTTTCAATTAAGTGCATCTGAATGCTATTACAAATTCACAAATAAACAAACTATCATTCAGGTGCTGCATTTAGATGCAAAATCTTTTAAAAAACGAAAATTTGGATGCAACAATCAGATCTAACTTCTAGATGCTGCATCTATATACAAAAACCAAGATTTTATGAGCTTAATTATTATGTCATTTCATCACATACCAGAAAGTAGTTCTCCCTTGTATTAATCAATTTGTAAATATTAAATTACCAACACGACTAAAGTTATGCATAACCTCTCGACAATAGGAAATGGTTCTCAGGAAACTAAATACTCTCTTCATTTTTGAAAAATTAAATACTCTCTATTTTTAAGGCTTTTTTTACACATACTAAAAACATAATAAATATTTACTATTAAATATATTATTTATTATTATTAAACACTTTCCAAAATGTATGAACCGATATAATTTAATCATCGGTAATTTTATGGAATAATAGGTTGGAAGAGAATAATTAAAAATATAGCTAATTTTATTTCTTCATTTAAAAATTAAATAAATTTTAATTGTAATTTGTTATTTTTGTTCCTTTATCCCTCCAAATTTCAAATGGCTCTATAGATTTATATATATATATATATATAAATATATATATATTGAAACGAAATTATAAATACACGAAAAAAATAGATTTTTTCTATTTAACGTATTTTGAATTTTTCGAAACGGATATATGTTTTGCAAGTAGACGAAAATTATTATAACGTATGGTTAGACAGTCTATTTTTACATAACGTATGATTAGACAGTCTATTTTTGCGTGTCTATGAATTTCACAAATAACCAAACATCAAGGGAGAAAAACGTGATTGGGATTCACGATTTTATTTGGTAATGTTAAAAGTATCACAAGACAAAATTTTGGGAATGAGTATTTTAAAAAATGAATAGAGAAAAACCTATGCTATGCAAAAAAAATAGACAGACTATTTATTGTAGACGGTCTATGTAGATTAGAGGGACAAAATCGTCATAAATACAGAAAATATAGAAGCTTTTTTTGTTGATGGCTAGTTTTTAATTAATGGATGAGTTATGTATATTGGACCTAATTACCCTTTAATCAATTCAAATATTCTCAATTAATATGTCTTTAAGTCTACAATTTCATTAAGAAAAGTACATTGAGAGCATGGAAAATGATTTTTTTGGAACAAAAAAAATCTAGAAAATTAACCTTTAGTATATGCTTATAAAGAAAAACAAATAATTGTTTGGTAATTATCTTCCTTGTTTTTTTTTTTGTCAACCAAACACTAAATCAGAAAGTCATTCCCGGATTGGTTACCCAACTCGGAAAAGAGGAATCTACATAAATAAAATCAATACGAAGAAGACGAGAACCTCGAGCTAGACTATCCGCTTGTGTGTTCGCCGTACGCGGGATCTTTGATATTGAAAACCCTGGGAAATGCTCCCGAAGACGCTGGAAATCTTCCTTGTTTTAAATGTTAATTTCATAATTTTTTTTAAAATTTCCATACATATTTAAAAATTTAATATTTTCGTGTCAAAAAAATATTAATTAATACTTAATCATAAACCCATTATTTTTTATCAAAAATTTCCATAACTTTAAATCAACAATAATTCATGAAACGCAATAATTTCAATTAATATTTCTTAAAATCCACTAATAGCTAATAAAGAATTTTACCAAAAAGTTTATTAATCAAGGATATATTAGAAATTAGGGGGTTGATTGTTTGACACTTTAAAAATTGTTACTGTTGAGTCTTAAAAAAAATAACTTACCGTAATAACTTTGGCTTTTAAAATTGTGGTTGTGACTTTAAACAAATTAAAGTCATAAAATAGAGACTTTAAAAAAAAGTAACGTAACAAGAATAAAATAACTGAAATTTGCTATGAGAAATTCAAAGAAGACTTTTAGGGCTTTTGAAGTTTTAAAGTGTGATTGGCAAAAAGAACTTTAAGAACTATAATAAAAATTGATTAATTTACAGAAATACACTTAGAAGGAAAAGAAATTTTACATTTACACCTGTCTTTTAATGGTTCTCAAATATACACCTCCTATTTGCACAAAAGTCGAAAATGCCCTTTTTATCTTTTAAGAAATAAACCCTAATAGGGTTTAAGGTTTAGGGATTATGGTTTAGGGTTTAGGGTTTAAGTTTTAGGGCTTAGGGTTTAAGGTTTAGGGTTTAGGGTTTATGGTTTAGGGTTTAGGGTTTAAGGTTTAGTGATTAGGGTTTAGGGGTTTAGCTATTAGGGTTTAAAGTTTAGGAATTATGGTTTAGGGTTTAACGTTTAGGGTTTCTTTTAGTCTAGGGGTATAATGGTCTTTTTCATTAAAAAGGGAGGTGTAAAAATAAAATTTTTTCAAGCAGGGGTATTTTTGAAAAACAGACAATACAAAGGTGTATTTTTGTAAGTCTCCCATAAAAATTAAAGTCTTCACAGCCAATCCCCATTCAGCCTCTAAATTTATCTTTAAAAACTTTTTAAAAATATATCAAAATGTCTGTTTAAAAAAATAGAGGGAGTGATTAGTAAGCAAAAGATTACGCTAACAAAGATGTGCAAAAGTTTAGGACTGTCACAATCTCGGCCACCGAATTTGAAATTTTGTACAGGCTGTTATAAACATAATTATTATAGTATGCTCTAATCAGTATATAAAGCATGATTTGATCAAATTACTAGTACAGTAATTATAAAGTGAAGAGATTTTTCTTAGCCGTATTATATATTTGCGTTAGATTAGTAATTTGCGTTGGGTATCTTCTTAATTCATGAAATCCCTAATTATTACCTATCACCATTAGTTATAGCCTTCACCATCCATTCCTGATATTAAATTTATATCATTTCAAGATACAACATGTTTCAGTTAACGAGATGTACATAAAAATGATGTAGTGTATTCTTTTACATTAAAACCAATTTTGTCTAATAAAGAAAATTGAACAAGTGACTAAAACTATCACATAACAGTATAACACAACTCCTATTACACAAAATAAAAAAGTTAATATTGCTTAGAAATTTGAAAAATTATTTAATTTAAAAAAAAATTTCTTTACAATATTTACATTTTGAAACATTTAGATTGTTATATAATTTTTTAATGCATTTATTTGTTTCTTTTTTAGTTTTAATTTTAGGAAATTAAAATCGCAAAATATTTTGATTTATGTTAAGTTAGTTACTCTTCATATATCAACGATAATGCAATTATACTTTTCTTGGATCATCGTCAGCAAATTCAAACTCCTTACCGAAACGGTCAATCCCATCAGCTATACAGGAATTGAAAACAACCTACATAAATATTTGAAAAACCTATGAGATGACAGGTCATTGGATATTTCTGCTTGCTACAATAAATAGAAAAACAATAGAAAAAATAAATAGATAGGAGTTTCAGATGGATCGTCTAACAAAGTAGAAAGGCTAAAAAAAATGTTAATATAGTCGGACATGAACATTTTTGTCGAGTCGGCGTGCGCAGTCAATATTGATAGTTAGACTAAGCTCGACCAGACACACGAAAATATCCTCAACAATGTCGTTTTCCTCGGACACGCAACGTTCGAGAACAAGATGCCTCACGATTTCAAGACAGCTACAAATATTAACAAGTTCCATGGCGTGAGCGAAGCCTTGTATAGCCATGGTCTCATGCTAATAGTTAGCAGGCTCTTTTGATTTAGTGTTGCAAACCGTAAAAACGATTTTCAGCTCCATGGATATTTGGATAAATATGTTAATGTCCTCAACCATCTCAACAAACTCTTCTTTAATATGTGTTGTTGGTAAAGTAGGACAACATATACCATATGCCAACAGAAGGAGTGCTAGACGAAAGCGAGTCACTTCGTCCCTGTACTTCTTACCTAGCAAAAGTTTATCATGGACCCAGCTTACGGTCGGTTTCTTCTCTTTGCTGAACAATTCAATCCATAGATTGCTCTCAGCACCACAATCCGCTAATTTTCCCTTTTTATTGCGCGAACCACCTCCCACACTTTTCACGCGTCTATCACAGTTCAACACAGTCACCAACAAAAACTCCTTTAGGTTATACCTAATCAGTTTTTCTTCAAAAAGCCACCAAAGCTCATTGTGCTTGTTAGTCACTAATTGTCGGTAGAGTAAATGGTGGACAAAATTAACTAAAAATGTATGATTCCCCATCTGCATCAGGTATCCAAACTGGGAATCAACTAGTTATTGAATACGGGCTTCATCCAACGCAGGTTTTGTGTCTTCAATCCATCTCAAGTTGAAATAGTTGTTTATGCGTCTTTGACCAGATGATACTTCACCTATCTAAAATAGGCTCTGGGGTAATTATCCTTCCTCTTCATTTTCCATTACCTGAAAAGGAACGCACAGTTCCAATGGTCAGGTAAAAGACAGAAGAAAATGTCTAAAACCTACGAGATAGAAATTCTATTTCATCACCCACCATACCTTTTTTTATCAACTACGTCTGTCAGTTTCTAGAACACTACTATCTATAATATACTAGAACATCTATTCACATAGAAAAATTACTTAAACATGTCTTCGCATCTAGTCAATTAACTAACATGTATATGTTTTAGAACACAAAACGTATGATTGAAGAATACGATTAAATCCATGTAAAGATGCATCTCATATCAAAAGACAATGCAACATTGGTTTCATATTGCTAAGTATACTAAATCTACAAAAAGTTACAAAATCGTGAAATTCAAAAAACAAAAATGTAAAATCCCCAAAAAGTATGCAACATCTTTAACAAAATGATTAAATTGGGTAACCAATCATCGATAAATCAGTGGATCGAGCAAAAAACAATTTCAGATTACATAGCAAATAGGTAATATGTTGTTGTAAAAATCAAATATTTGAAAAAGACAAATCTAGGCACCGAACAGTGTATGTTCTAAACGAAGAATAGAAGCAACCGAGAGGAACTTACCAAAACCAGACAAGTAACGCAAACCACGCCGATGGTTAATGGGGTCGCCAAAAATTGGCAACGAAATCGGAGTCATGAGATAAAGAAGGCACAAGAATGACCAAAGAAAATCCATAAAACAAATGGAAGGATTGCTAGGATTCTTTCAGTGACACATGAAACTATGACTCTTTTACAAAGATTTTTTCAGTAACTTCTCTATTCAAACAATGTCAGTTCCTTTTAATAGAGAAATTAAAGTATTAGACAAGACAAACTATTAGGATATATTAGATCTACTTTATCTAGGTTAAATATAAGTTATGGTTTAGATTTATCTTTTAGGTTTTCCTATTATGTTTTGGATTTGGATTTATTAGAGTTAGAGTTTACATTCTTTAATTTCTATTCATGATAGGATTAGGTTATTTAGTATGTATAAATATAGTTTTAGAGCCTCAATAAAAGATAACTCGATTTAACACAATTTACACAATACAAATTTTCTCATGGTATCAGAGCAGACGATCCTAATGGATTAAAGCTCAATATTTCCGTTGTTCTAGTCTTGTAATCAAAAGAAAGATCATGGAGACAATTCTTGAAGGAGAAGACGACGATGAAGATGATGATGACAAATTTCGTTATCGTGCAAAAACCGTGCGAAAACGAGTTTTGAAAATCATTATGAGTAAAATCCGTGCGAACTAGTTTCATGGAAAATTAGAAAGAGGTCGATTCCGTCCAAAATCTAGACGAAATCGTTTTTGTGCAAAACCCGTGTGTCATCAATTCTGTTTAAAAATCTGGACAAAACTTTTATCTAATTTCATTACTATTTTTTATTCGAAAAAAGAAAAAAAATCCTATTTTGATACTTTATTTCTCACAATTGTGAGAGTTTCAATACGACTTTTCGTTTTTTGCGAGTTGTTTTCCTAATTCTGGTATCGATGATGTTTTTCATCGAACCTATTTGACCCTTTAGACCGGGTATAAATGTCTCATTGAACCCTATGGTCGGGTAGAAAAGTCGTGATATTGACCCGTTGGCCGGGTATAATTAGCATGATATTGACTCGTCGGCGGGGTATAACTGCTGCGATGTTGACCCGTCGGCCGTGTATAACTGCCGCTTTATTGACCCGTCGGCCGAGTATAACGCCGCGAAAATGACATAATAGTGGGGTCTAACATCATCTTAAATTCCTGAAAGCGTGGTCAAATCTAGAAGAAGGATTTGGTTGTCTTAAAAATTTGGACAAGTCATTTGATCTTGGTCGCCCTCGTGATCTTGATCCTTAATCATTTGATCTTGATCGCCCTCGTGATCTTGATCCCATTCAATCTGAAATCGATCAGCCTCTTTAAAAGAAGTTTGATTAATTTCTTTTTATTTCATTAATTCTCTCTGTTTTTTTTCAGATTTAAAAGCAGAGCATTCATTTATTATTTGAAGTCATTCAGCTACATCATCTATCTATGAAGATCAGTTTGTGGATATTTCTTCATGATAATTTCATACGGAGTTTATGCGTTATTTTCAAGTTTGGCATTACGTTCTTTACATGTTCCAATTTGAGGGAGGATATTAGGATATATTAGATCTATTTTATCTAGGTTAAACATAAGTTAGGATTTAGATTTATCTTTTAGATTTTCCTAATATATTTTGGATTTGGATTTATTAGAGTTAGAGTTTATATTTTTTAATTTCTATTCATGATAGGATTATGTTATTTAGTATGTATAAATATAACTTTAGAGCATCAATAAAAAATAGGGTAAATTTGAGGAATAATCATATACCTTCCACTATTCAAGAAAATAACCTAACCTATTGGTTAATTAGGTTTTAAGTAATTTTGTGTCATTGATTTGTCCACTTTCTCTCTCAACCGAGAGTGAAGTTGGAGAAGTAAATATTACTTGAGCCTATAACCTCTTACACCCCACAATACTTCAAATGGCTCTACAAGTTTATACATATATCGAAATAAAATTGTACATACACGAAAAAAAAGTATATTTTTTCCTTTCTAACATATTTTGAATTTTTCGAAACGGATATATATTTTGCAAATACACAAAAAATATTGTGATGTGTAAAGAATTGTATACTATTTAAATAGACAGTTTATTTTAATATAGTATGTCTATTTATTACAAAAATTTAACTTTCATATAAGCGAAAACAAATTAATTCAAAATTGAAAATTTGCTACTATATAAGGGGATGAGTGTGAAAATTAAACTAATCTCACAATTTGTAAACCATATGATCAACTAAAAGGTAAAAAAATATGTTTCAACTAAAACAATAAATCGAATTACTATTTGAGGAAGTATAAACAGTTCAGCTATAGACTAATTTTAAATAGACTGTCTATTTCTGCGCGTATATTAATTTCATAAATAACCAAATAGCAAGGGAAAGGAAATGTGATTGGGGTACACGAGTTTATTTGGTAATGTTAAAAGCATCACAACACAAAGTTTTGAGAAGGTGCGATGTAAAATAATTGAAAAAAAGAGAACTATATTAAACAACAAATAGACCGTCTATATATAATCGAGGATGGTGTCATTGCGTATAGCACGTCTATATATATCGAGGTGACCTGTATACGCATGTGGGCGCGTGTTGTTGCGAAATAATAAGACAATTTATACCTGTTTTGTCTTGTTGAAATGATATTGAGCTAAATAATGCACCTCATATGATTATACTACTAAATTTCCCTAAAAAATAACTCGATTTAACGCAATTTACGATACAAATACAAACACATTTTCTAACGAAAGTATCCAAGTAAAGTCAAGATATAGTAAATTATAAATAAAAAAAAAGTCAAGATAGTACAATGGAAAATACTATCGAAGATACGGGTTTTTTATTTTTGCAGCTTTAATGCAAATATAGTTTTTTTTTCTTAGTTACTGGATTTCATTTTCTTAAAAATGATTGAGCTAAAGGTTGAGAAAAAGTCACTAAACATTTTGTACTTTTAGTATTTAATTAGTTGGAGTCAGAGTATGTGCCACGTGGCGTAAGAGGAATGGAAAAACAAGGAGTGGACCACAAAGGAGCAACAGAGTTGTACAAAATCTAAAATAGTAAGCAAACTGATAAGCTTGTGGTGGTGGGACCCATATAAGGACCAGAGATCTCTTTCGGCCAAAGTCAAACAACATCTCAACACTCTCATTGAAAACTTGTTTCCCCTTTAAAGATCACACGAGCTTGCCATTATCACGCGCCACAGTCCTCGTCAAACGCGCCTCCGTCACCAATCGACTCGCCTCCGTCACCAGTCCACTCGCCTCCGTCGACGACTCTGAGTCTATTAGAGACCGATGTCGGAACGTTCTTGTAGCTTTTGTGTCTATATAAAAATATTTTATATATTTTATTATATGAAGCGGAACGCTTTCGATGTAAAAATGACACGTCGTCAAATTATAATTCACGAGATATTGACATGTGTCACTAATCGATCGGATTATTGACATATATCAAATATTTAACATTTCCAATTTCGTGTAAACAAATTTTCTATTTTACATAAATAATTAAATTTTTTATTTCCATTAAACATTTAAAGTTGAATATTAAATATTTTATTTCTATTAAAACATTGAATATTAGTTACTATATATGCAAATGTGGTAAAGTTACAATTTCAATTTAGAATTTTGTTTCACATGATATTAAAAATTTTACATTAATTCGGTTGATATTGATTATAGTCTACAATTTAAAAAAACTAATAATAATTTTAATTTACGTTTTAAATTTACGGTTTTTCCTTACGTGCTTTTCGACTTTAAAACCTAAATTTTTAATCATATTTTTATATTTAGATTCTCGTGTACCACAAAGGACCTTATCTAATTAAATATAAAGTAAATTTTAAAGAATTAAAAACTAGAGTAACTAAATATAAGATATTTTAATAAAATAACTTTATTAATTATATAATTACAGTTAATTATTAGATTTCGTAAAAAATCTCAAAAATAAAATAATATAAAATCATAAATTGATTTAATAAAAAAAATAAAAGATAAGCACACTATAATCTTTAATGCATTGATTTAGCTAATTACAAAATTTTATTTAATAAATTGATTTATTCAAAAGGAATCATTTATAAAAAAATTTATAAAAAGAGATAAATGTCGTAAATAAAATAAGACAAAATAATTCAAAATTTAAGAAACAATTTTTTTAAAAAAATATGAACAAAATTTTTTTAAAAAGGAAATAATTAATTATATAAGAAAAAAATCAAATGAAAAAAATTCAACAATTAGTAACTTACCAAAGTTTTAATTATATTTAATTTTAAACAAAATTAATGATTTGATTTTGTATAACTAATAATTTTGTTTTGGTCAAGATATAATTAATGATTATGACTTTAACAAAATTTACTAACGTATTTTCTTGATATATATCGTTATTCTTTATAGTTCTCATTGTAGAAATTTATCGATAATAAGTATAGATGAATGTTAAAATATACAGATTCATTACAATTGTATTTTACAACTTTAAATTTTTTGTAAATTGTAAGGAACAATTTGGATCCTTTAAACTAAATATTTTTATAGTAAAATTTAGTACAAAAGTATCTTTATGGAAATCATTAAATATAATTTGAAAAAATGAAATTATATATGTGGCGTAAAATATACATCACGTGAAAATAATATTTTATAAAAACCATGTCACAAGTTTTTAGAGAAAAAGTTATTATAATTCTATCATGGGGCGAACTAAATCCTCAATAAATGTATAGAAAAAATTCTATTCAAAGATGAAAAATTTAAAATTTTGGTTACTACCTTTATTGATATAAGTAAAATTATTAGATTATTTGATTTTATTGATAAATCACAACATAAGTATTATCATGACTGTTTCAATATAAGAAAGGGCATGAATCATAATTTGAACTGGAAAAAAATTGTTATAGGCCATGTTCCAAATGCACTCTCAGCACATACGCATGGCATGAATATATAAAATGAAAAATAAAATACAAAACATGTACTTTTTTTATTGTGCATTATATATTATCATATTATTTTTAATAGTAACAATTAACGATATAAAAATATTATACTCGAATATATTAATAAATTAGATTTATGTAAGACAATTTGTTCCTAAATTTCACATTTTTATCTTTCTAAGAATTGCATTTATTTAATAAAATGTTAACTAATTTTTGCATTGGTGGGATATGATATATATGACATAATGTTATAGTGTTTTGCAATAAAATATTTTATACTCATTATGAGGTTTAACAACTCAAACATTTGGTGTGTTTGAGATGTGGCTTTCAGGGAGTGGTGCTAGAGGGTTGCAGAAGACTCTCACGTGAGAGTTTCGGCGGTGATCTCACTGTCTGGATTCTTCACTAGAAGGGTTGGCGAGGTTGAGAGGAGATCCTTCGATCTCTGGCTGAGCTTTGGTGACTGACTAAGGCTCGCATTTGTTTAACGTTCATACGGCACCTTTGTGCTCTGTTTTGGGTGTTCTGTTTCATCTTGCAGAGATAGTGTGGTTGGTGCTTCATGATGGAGAAGTGGATGGGTAAGAGGCTGATGGTTTTTGAGGATGATGATGAGTCGATCCTCATTCCTCCTCAGGATACCACCATGCTGGTTCAAGAATATGGGCTAACGCTCATTGGGCGTGTTCTGAATCCTAGGAAGCAGGATGTCGATAAGCTAATAGCTTACATGCCGCAACAATGGGGCTTGGAAGGGAAGATCACGGCTAGTAATCTCGGCAACGAGTGTTTCATATTCAACTTTGACTCCGAAGAGGACTTAACTGTTGTACTTGATCGAGGGCCTTTTCACTACAATTTCTGGATGTTCACTTTGGAGAGGTGGAAGCCGATGGTCCATGACGAGTATCCATGGGAGATGACATTCTGGATTGAATTGACCGGGATCCCTATCCAATTTTGGTCCAAAGAAACAATGCCCAGTGTGGGTTCAAAGATCGGGATTGTTCACGAGGTGAACGAAGTTGATGCGCGGCTGCGTGTTACTCTTGATAGCCGTCGGCCGTTGAAATTTTCGCAGAGGTTGATCATCGACAAGGGAGAGACGGTGACTATCAAAATTCAGTATGATCTCTTATTTAAGCACTGTTCCTCGTGTGGCCTTATGTCTCACGAGAAGGTGCAATGCGGCATGAGGGAGTTTACTAAAGGCTCGGCTGTGAATGACATCAAGACAGTGGCAAAACAGGGGGTATTTTCTCGCCTTCAGCTGCGAATGGAGCCTGGCTCTTACCATGGAGGAAGAGCGATGATGACTGGCCAGAGTAGCTCAATGTCACGTGAGGATGGGTCTTTATTACGTTCTAAAAATAGAGGGTCCAAGAGTGCTTCTCACGCTTCCGATGGAGTTGTGAATAAGCTTTATCAACCTAGCTCTGGTTTGGAGCAGAGATATGCCAGCTCCAGGAGTAGTGTTCCAGACTCTCGGTCGAGATATGCGCGTCTTTCCTCTGAGAAAACTGCTTTCAATCGGGTGGGATCAGCTGGTCATGAGACAAGACGTACTGGTCTTTCGTCACGGAAGCGGGAGCAGTCTCCTGATCATGAGCCATACAACAAGGAGCTGTATGTGCCAGGGTCTAAGAGAGGATATGAAGGGAGACGGCATTCTCGCGCGCGCTGGGAATATGTTAGAACAGGAAGGCTCATCCCGCGAGAGATATACCATAAGGGAGGCTCTTCGGCCTCTGTAATAGGAAGTCCGAACTGTAAGGCAGGTAATTCTGCTGGTTCTTTGGTTCCTGCACGTGACTCTTGTCACGGCGGCTCTGCCAAAATTTTACGTCATGAGGAGCCAAAGTCAAGAGACAAGGACCGCTCCAAGGACAAGGCAAAAGAGTTGGAAGCTGAGGCTATGGATGCTGATGATGACCTCCTCGGTGAGGATTGGGTGCAAGCGGAGAGAGATAAGTTGAAGATCCTGGGTAATGGTCCGGTCGTGCCTCTCTCGTCATCGACGGTTAGCTTTCGTGCTGAAAAAGCAGTTGGGAGCAGCTATGTTGAGCGACGGAGTGATGAAAAAGAAGCTGGGAGTAGCCATGTTGAGAGTAGGCGTGACGGCAGTGCTACAAAGAAGCAAAAACGAGCTGATTCTCCAAGTAATTATCATCACAAAAAGGACTTTTAGCGATTCATGGGAAGAAAGAACAGATCCTCCGTCGGGGATCTCCAAGGAAAAGAGACCATGCCGTTGCTGGCTCAAGTTCCAGGAATGACCGCATTTCTCATAAGGTTTATCCTTCGAGTAGAACTACTCACTCTGAAAAGAGACGTGAATCATCTGATAAGAATGGTCTGGTGGGGTCTCATAACCCACCCAGTATCCGTAAATGAGGATATTGGGTTGGAACTGTCGAGGGATTGGGAATGACCTCACAGTTCGACGCCTAAAGTAGATACATAAAAAGTATCATCCTGGCTTACTATTCCTATCGAAGACAAAAAATGGGAGAGAAGTGCTACTTACTCAGCAGCGAAAACTAGGTTATGACTGTCTTGAGACTGTTGAGCCCGTTGGCTCAAGTGGTGGTTTAGCTTTATTTTTTATGAATAATCTTGATGCCGTTATTTTATTTTCGGACAACCCTATGTTGGATGTTGAAGCTACTTTTGATGGTAATAAAGTTTTCATTACTTTTGTTTACGGAGACCCAGTCCAAGATCGCCGCCAAATAGTTTGGGATAAATTGGCTAACATGTCGCTTGACCGTGATGGACCGTGGTTCATGATTGGTGATTTTGTCGAGATTGTTAGCAATGATGAAAAACAAGGTGGAAGAACTCGTCCAGAGTCTTCCTTCCTTCCTTTTCGACAGATGATACGAGACTGTGGGATGCAGGAATTTCCTTTCACTGGGAACCATATGTCCTGGGTGAGAAACAGAGGGAATAATCGTACTCGTGTGCGATGTCGTCTAGACCGCGCTCTAGCAAATGCAGAGTGGCATGAATGCTTCCCACATTCACATGTGCAATACCTTAGGATGTGGGGCTCTGATCATCGGCCAGTCTCGCTAACATCCTCGCGCGACCTCTGCAATTAAGGAAGACTTTTCGTTTTGACAAGCGTCTGATTCAGAAGGAGGGGTTTACGGAGGTTATAAAAAATGACTGGAATGCGATGCCTCCGCCTTTGGATATTCGGGCGAAGATTAGCTTGGGCGGAAAACGATTGTTTCTTGGAGCAGGAATGATCGTATGGCAGCAGAGTATACTGTTGAGGAGCTCAAGGATAGAGTTGACAATCTTAATATGTCGGATGTTGCGACTCTTGAGGAGGTACAGGCTGCTACGACGGAGTTACATGATGCTCTTAAGAGCGAGGAGATCTTCTGGCGTCAAAAGAGTAGGGCTTTGTGGCTTAAGGAGGGGGACCGAAACACGAATTTTTTTCATGCATTCACCAAACAACGCTGATCGCGTAATAGAATTGTCCGTCTAAAGAGCGAGGAAGGGGAGGTAATTGAACACGAGGAGGGAATTGTGGCCATTGCTACACGGTATTTCCGGGATTTGTTCCAGACATCTGGACATTTAGCTATTGATGACATCTTGGGCGCC
>OVAN01002868.1:0-31422 GCA_900406275.1 Anastatica hierochuntica
TCCTTATTCATTAATAAAGTGATTGATGTTTTCCATTAGTTTCACAACACTAGTTTTATAAGTTAATTATTTTGATTGTTAGTTTTGTGTTTGACCAAATGTTTTGGTCTATTTCCAGTCATTCCCCATAACTATTTTAAGATTCATATAAAAAGTTATATTAAAGTTTTTTTTGTATCATAGTATAGTAGGTCTTTTAGTTCACGCTATGCTCGGATATAGTTTACATTCTTTAGCAAAATTATTTTCTATGATTAAAATATCTATTATAACTATTGGAATATATATATAATTTTAATATGCGTTTGTGTAAAAATATTTTGATCTCAATTTCTTTTTTAAATAAAATATTTATTTTTAGAGGTTTTCTTTAATTTTACATTTTATGATGACTGTATAATTTTACGTTGTTTTATTTGAACCTTATGAAATAAATTGTAACATGTCAAGTATTTAAATTTATTTATCAAAAAATTATTTAAATTTAAATATTTTGATGGTTTTATTTTATTTTCGTTAAGGTATTTCATTTTCGCGTGCTCAAATTCATTCTTATTTTTTTTTCTCTTTTGAAGATAAAATTTTAAGAAAAAGTCACTCAACTATCCAAACTCTATATAAGTTTTTATAATAAATTAAATACTATAGCTATTTATAGATAATGTAAACATGTTTTACCATATCCTTTTGTATGGTCTAACCACAACTATAAGTTTTTCATTCATTTTTAATATATACAAACCTGAAAGTTATTTGTTGCAACTCTAATATTGTTCTCACATTTTTTTTCAAACTATTAGAATTTTTCTGAGATTTGTTATTCTCAATATTTTCATTAGCTCTTAACATTCACAATTTTTTTCTTGTACATGTTTATTAAGATGGTTTTCCTTTTGATTCTCAATCCTCACAACCACACACAAAGTTTCATATTTTCATTGCATGCTCCGTACACAAAAGTATGAATTGTAATTGGTGAAAAATATAATAAATATTAAAAGTAAATTGACGTCAAATATTTAAAAAAACATAATAATATAACCGAATAGAAAGGAAAATAAATTGTAAATTTTCTTTGGCCCTAAATATAAACTTATGATTTGCATAGTTAAAACTTGTAGGTAAACTAAGAAATCTAGATATCTTAATTTTTATATTGCACTTTAAATCATTTTAATTTATTCTTCTCTTTTTAAATTGTACTTGTAATGTTAATTCACTTATCAACTGAAAACTTTTCTAGCATAGTTTTCGTTTATCAACTACATCGTTTTATTAATTCAATATGTGTTAACTTATCATGATGAATTTGGAATTTTTTGGTTTATGTGATTACTTTGATATTAGTCAAATACTTGGATTCGTTTAACTTTTGTTTTGCAAATTCAAGTGAGTCATATTAGTGTATCGGTATATTTAAAATATTTGGATCTTTCATAGCCTTAGCAGAAACTTTATTATAATAAATATTAATCATGAAATGCTATTAAAGAGAATAATTAAAAACTACTTAAATAATGTCTAAGAAAATTATATTATTATTGTATTTAATGTACATTAATATAATTTTTTATTAAATAAGTTCAATTTAATAGATTTTATTATATTTAAGTTTAGAGGATGGTATACGTTTAGAAACTAATTATAAAAAATATTAGTTACAAAATGATATTAAAGAGAATAGTTAAAAGGCTTTTAAATAATAGATAAGACAATTATGTACTTATTTTATTTATAGGCACGTTAATATAATTTTATAAAAGAAACTCGAGTTACAATCAATTAAAGTTAACAATTTTTATATTTTATTATATTTTAATTTATAGGACTGGATATATTTGAAAATTAATTATAACTACAGATATTTTCATTATGTTATAATGTATTATTTGAATTTTTTTCATTGGTAAAATTTAATGACATGACATTTAAATAGTTCTATAAACAACACGAATAAGTTTTTCACCTTTATTTTTCTCGTTGCCTCCTCTATTATATAAGATATTTATAAAAATAAAAATAAATTTTTCGTGTTTGATATTGACCATATAATTTGTGAATTTAAGCTTTTGGAAAAATATAAACTTTCATGTTGAATTCATCTTTACAATTTTAAAATAAATTCATATTCAAATCATAGTGCATTATTGCTATATTTATAAACGGTCGGACAACAAAAACGACTAAAATGATATATCATATAGATGAGGACCTTATAATATAGCCATGAATTTTAAACAATCTTCAATACAAACCAATGCATTTATGACCATCTCATTTCAAACACTGCATTGCTTTTGTTTAATTCTCCTAAACTTTTAAGTCCTAAATTAGAAGCATTTAAAATAAATAAAAAAGTCACATTGTAATAAGATCTTTATATGAGAGTTTGATTATTGTATATGTGCACCTCTAGCTTGTCAACATATTTTCTCCAAATCTCACCAGGCCATAACATGAGTGCTTTTGGTATCTCATTATTCTCTTTAAGATAGTCTCTGATAATATTTGTTTTCAAGCAAAATAAGATTCAAAGATTAGAGGAAGAGACCTATGTATGCATACATGTCAATAATATATGATAGTCATGATACCTACAAACATGTAGATTTGGAAATATACACTCATTCTAGAGTGGATACCTTTAATCCAGAGAGTTTTGACATACCTAAACCTACAAATCCAACAGCATAATGGCAGGATTCATCATGATCATCAATAGTTCCTATTTGCCGATCCACGGATCACAGTTAATAAGCTTTGATAATAGCTTAACTTCTATATTGATTTTGAAACGTAAAGAATTCCAAATAACAAAGATTAATAGATTAAAATGTACCTCTTTGAAAATGAATTTGGCCATTCCTGCTCACATTATTTTAGTTATATCTTCGGTAACCTTTTCATACCTTTTTGTGTAATTTAGAAAACGAAAAATCATTGATTATGAAAAAGAAATTAATATAAGTTCAAGAAACGAAAAATCGAGTTCAAGAAATGTTGCGGAATTCTGGTGAAATTTTTTCAATAAAACTTTATAATCCTTTGTACCGCCTAAAACTGATAGAAAATTTAAACTAAGTAAAACAATCACTTTTTCATCTAAAAGATTTAAGTTTGATAAAATAATTCATCTTACTGAAATGCAAAAATGCCAATCAGGATCAAACATTTGACAGCGAAAAGCAATCAAAATTGGAACCTTAATCCCCATTGGTATGCTTGTGTCATCCTATGCGGTAACAAAAGAGAAAAGTAGAAGATACTATTTTTTATCATCAAAATTTTTTTGTCATGAAATCTAGCGGAAGATGATGATGCTTAATCGAAATATGAATATAATTTTGAGAAGAAGCTAGTACTAACCAGCAGTATCAAGAGCTCGGAGAATCAAGGAGAACACACTCCTAATTGGAAAACAACTACAATTTTAAATACCTGAGGTTTAAATTTGTAAAATAGTGTTCTAAGCTTGCGTACCACAAAACTAGTAAACAATTCTCAAATAAACTTCTTGTTTCAAAGCAAAAATTAGCATAAACAGTTATTTCCCCGCAGAAAAAAAAGGTAGACAAAGATACATATATTGTATATACTCTTTGTAGAATTAACTAAATAACCAAGAAACATACAATATTACCTGGTCATTCAGCTCAAGAGCCAAATTTGTACTTGGTCGGACTCATTGGCTTGGCATTGTGAGCTCCTTGGCCGAGATGATGAATGCCATTGGGATCCTTCCAATGTCTCCTCTGGGGCGGCTCTTGAAATGAAGTTCGTGGTGGGTTCATTCCATGCTCAAGCGGTTCTCGGATCACCAAAGGGGGTAGAGCAATCGAGTGCCTTGGTTGTTGATATCTATAATCAACCAAGTCCTTGTCTTTCGTCTCTTCCCCATTTAAAGTAGCATAACGATTATATTTTTCGCTCTTCTTCACCCTTCTCCATAACTTTTTGAGGAATTTTCCTTGTTTCTTACGTACCTTCTCTTGATTGTTCACTTTTCTTTATAGGTACATCTCGTACTCATTCCTTTGATAATCTATGGATGGTTCTTCGTGTTGGTAGCCAAAATAGAAGGCTCTCCTCCTCTTGGTTGGTGGTTGTTCATTGGGATCGGGTTTTTAAAGTCGTGGTTCGCTTGGCAGTGCATGGCGGTTTACATGACGATGACAAGGGAGTTGAAACGAGAGATTCTCATCTTTGGTGGCAATCGTGTGCTCTAGTAGAGGTAAGTACCATGCTTTTTTGTTTATCTTCATCGATGAAAAAGTAAACAACATGGGTGTAGATGACACCACGATACCCATAAAGGAACTTTTCCTTAACCAAGTGAATCATGTCCATCCGTTTTTCTCCTCTCAACCTTCAGAACTCTCCAATATTAATACCCAAGTGAAGGAACAACGGTGTAAAGAACCCGCCAATTCCTATCAATGGCTTCCTTGTTGACCTTAGCTCCTCGTGATATCAAGCATCTTGGAATGAAAATGCCACCATTATTCACATCATCTCCAAAATAGTCTTCCATTATCTCTCCACACAGACCTTTCATTACCGTTTTCACACTTTAGCTCCCTCAGCTTCTCTAAGCCAGCAGTCCTATTTTTCTCCTTCTTCAGCATGAGGAGATAGCCCTCTGCCACAATCTTCTCAACATTTGCCATTTTAGTGGAAAGTCGGTCTTCAACGTGATGGGGAAAAGCAGCAATCTAAGATCAGACATAAAAGGAAGCAGAGTTAACAAATAGCAGAAAGAAATAAGCATACATCAGGGACAAGCCAATTACCTTGATCATTTCCTTCTAGGCATGAGCGAGAACTCCCACGTTGTTGGAGTTGGGATAGCTGACAGAGACTGAGGGAAAGACGGAGTCCTTTAGCAACTCCAGAGCGCCATCAAGATCATTGGGAGAGAAGGAGGTAGGCCTTGAGGAGCTGCCTTTCTACTTCTTAGAGGAGGTCGTGGCCTTCTGAACTCCCTTCCTCGTGGTTCCACCGGAAGGACACTCAGGAATCTCCACGACCTCTGGAATCTTGCCCCCCGATTCCAGCTTAAGCTTCCTGGCCGCCTGAGCTTTCTTGAAGTCCTCCAACGCCCTCGAACCAGATCTTGTTATGTTTCTTTCAGATTAATAAGGGGTTAGAAAAGGAAAAGACTAAACACGAATCAAGAAGAAGCAAGTAAAGAATACTCTGCCTCAATGCTTCTTTACTTAAGAGAAACGACATGCTCTTTTTTCAACTGGGATCTCCAAAGTCTCTTCCACTCCTTCTTCTCCTTCTTATGCTTTCTCCGTCGACACATCTGCAAAAAGTATAAGACAACAAAGTTAGCGTTTAGGCCAGAAGTCATAAAACAGAAATATCATCCTAAACCTACCAGTGAATTTTCAGAGGGTAGAAAAGCCAGGCGACAATCCTACTTCCATAAAAGTAAACTTCTAAGCCCAATGTTTGATGAAGGTGTCCCCCTTTTTCTCACTCTTAGCAATCTCCTTAACTATAGGAGCGCTTTCCCTAGGGTGAAAGTAGTATCTACCTTCACCGGGAGTGACGGGAGAGGAATAGTAGGCGTAAAGAAGTTTGTCGATGCCCAGATCTAACTCGTGAAATTCATTGAGGACCTGGATAGCAATAAGGATCCTCCAAGAAGGCGGGTTCAGCTGAGAGGGGAAAATTCAAGCCCTAGATAGCAGTAAGGATCCTCCATCATATTCGTTCAGCAAGCAACAATTCTCAATATTCTCTTTATTAAAACATGAGTTTAAAATTCAAAAGCCCCGAAGCCAGAAGCAAGGCGCCAAGAGGCAACGGGAACATCTGAGGTTAATCGCGTCCAGCCTCAGCGGCATTCCGGCTACAAGAAAGCGGATTCTAGAAGGGTTTGAGGCAGCACACTTAAACATCCTCGAGCAACCAAGCGGTCTAAGGCTCCCTGCCTAAGCAACCAGGGGGACATGTAGTTCCCCAGCTTCAGGTCGTACCTGAACAATAAGGGGCAAACTGTTGCGATTAATTTGAGCCTTGGTGATTCCCCTTAGCTTGGATGGAGTACGACACTTTAGCCATAATTAAGGCAGAGGAATGCCAAGAAGTAGGAAGCCAAACGTCATAAAGATGCTAGAAGCCGAAAGGCTATCCGACTCTTATCCGATATTTCTCTTCTTTTTACCTATGAAGAAATAATCATGTATTTTCGTAGGATATTGCGATATCTTCTGATCCTAAAGGGATAACAACAAGTTTCCATGTATAAATATCATGCTTAGGAGATTACAGAGATCATCCGAAAAAACCCTAGGCAAAAAGGCTAATACACTTATTCCTTCACCATCTCTTTTGTTCGATTCTTTGAATACAAACATACTCCAACCTCTTTTGCTTAGATCCTCTTACCTAAAATCATTCATCTTCACGCATAGACATTGTCTTCTTGCTTCCGTAGTGTCATCTAAGAACTCCCCAAAACATCCATAACACCTATAAGCCGCATGTCTATCCCGACGTGGACTATATTGCTCTTTGCGGCGAGAGGTATATCCACACGGAGAACGAGGTGGAGAAGCAATAGCACCCTGCTCACGCCTCACAGGAGAATGTCGGTGCCCATAGGAACTATCCCGAGCCAGATCAACATGCCGCTGGTCATAAGCCGTGACCCGAGAATGGCCTTCCCGCCGCTGGTCATAGGAACGAAACCGAAAATGTCATCACGCCGAGCCATAGATGACTCAAGCTTAAGTAAGGTGTTAGCTTGACTCGTACCAAGACCGTCACGCTCGGTGTTTTTAAAAGTCGGACATTGCTTCTATTCATCCAACAGAGAGAAACAAGAGAAGCAATGTTTCTTCAACCTTTCATACTCAAACTCGAGTGTAATCACCTCATGAGTTGGGAACGTGAAAATCTTTCTTCATGATCAACAGTTTTAACCCGTTTATTGCTACATGAACACGACCTTCTTTGGGACCCGAAGCTATATAATCACCAATGTCATTAGCGATTGCCTTCAAGATGTCGACTTTTTAGTAATGGAAATGAAGCTTGCAGATTTGAATCCAAAAAGGAATAAAAGATGGGAACGACTCGGAGATAATGGGTTCCCACCTCTAAACCACAAGCATCAATGCTTAAATTGGTAAGGAGCGTTCTTCAAGACACCTGAGAGATCTTCCTAAGACAGGAAGCGAAAGCTAAAGTATCCGGCCCAATCCTTTGCCCAAAACACGCCCCGAGAGTCCCCAAACTTGAGAATAAAATTCACGACGACGTTTGGCTTATGGATCTTCGGACACAACAAAGGTCCGATAAGAGTTAACCGGTTTTCTTCAATCAAGTCTAAAGTGTCCACCAGAGGGAGAGAAGTGGGCTGATCATGTACCCATCGATGAGGAGCCGCAGCTCCTTTGCCTTTTTTGGCTTCAGAGTAACGACGAGACATTATGAGCACCAACGTAAGAAACACAAAGGAACCTCCCCTTATCATGCATCGAATTACTCAATACCAAGCAGAACCAATATCACGAAGCAACGAGCAGAGAGATGCAAAAACTTATAAAGGACTTCACTTGTGTAGTAAGGTAATTGAATAACGACGAACAGAGAGTTTCACGAAGCGATGAGGCGATGATCAATAGAAGCGATGAATGCCAGAGATTTACGAACAATATTTAAGCCGACGGGAACTACACAGATGTAGTAGCGAAAGAGATTAAGCCAAGAAAAACCACCAACCAGATATCAAAAGCCATGAACCCATCACAACAACAACCAGAGGATATGGAGTGTAACGTGGGTCTCAAGGGAAAAAACCCTAGCGATCTGCAGAATCAACAGGCAACCGAACACAACAAAAAAAACGATGACAATGGACTGGAGAAAAGATAGAGAAGTGATAGGAGATACTACCGTTTGATCCACAGTGGAGAAGACTGAACCGGACCATGATCAGATGAGCATAGAGTTGCGAGATCAAAAGAGATCGGAAGGGAGATGACCACGGACAAGGTGCGATAACACCACGACGTAAAGCAACAGTGAGACACCAATTAGGAGAGGAAGAGGGCTAAGAGACCACCGAGAATCCACCACGGTTCAGCCGCCATCACCATAATCGTCGAAACCGCCTAGGAGAGGAGCGCCGTCTTTCTTACGTTTTTTCTCTGATTTTTACTGCTCAACAAATTATATGGTTATGATATCAACTTGAAAATAATACCAAATATTTTAATTTACTTTTAAAAAACTAAGGCAAAATTTAACATCTTTAGTTGTTATAACAAATACAAACTGACATCAGTTTTGATTATTGATAGAATTACTTGCATTGTTTATTTTTCGTCGATATAACATAGTTGTATCAACATTTTATAAATCACTTATTTATATGATGCAAAATTAGCTAGCATGATGTAAGTACAAATAAATAAACTATGCTATGTAGTGAGATATTTTGACCTTAAATGAGAGGGTAGAAGAGCAGAGCAGATAAGTTTTGAAAGTAGCCCACAGGCTTTCTTGTTTTGCACTGAAATTCTAACTTATCAATTTTTTTATAACAAATTTGTGAAGATTTATCCCTTTCAAAGACATCAAGTTTAAGCCTTTCTTAACCATCATGAGATTACATAGCTTAAAAGCTATCTTGAAGAATGCATAAAACTTTGTAGTAACACATGAACAGAAGAATGATAGAACTGATGCAGAGTATGATGCAGAGATGATGCAGAACATAAAGTAGAGAAAAGAGAGCACACAATTTTGTTTACCCTGAGTTCACTATCCATTGTGAATAGTTACATCTCAAGGGGTGGATACTTCCACCAATCCATTAGAATCAAGAGAAGTGTACAACTTTGTTTCTCAACATCTCTCTTGAATACAAAGCTCTCTTACAACTCTCTGTTTCCTCTCTCGAACTCTCTTCTCTTTATGTTTTTAAGCTCACTCCTTGTGCTTAATACTTTGCACTCTCTTACCTTGGTGCTTCAGCAGCTTTGGTGCTTTCACACCCTCTGTAGCACTCTTGAGCTCTCTGTTACACCTCTCTTCTTCTTATATTCTACATAATTTTTTTAGAAAACCATACTTTGTTTATATACCAACAAAGACACAACTTAATCTAACCCTTAACTTGAGTTAATCCTTGGTTAACTTTTCTTGTTATCAGAGCAAAACGACTCCTTCCAAGCTGTTTCCTTGTGAGAACCGAAATTCGCACTGTCGATATTCGTATTCGGAGGAAAGCCAAGAAATCCTAACTTTCTTTAAGGTCCCAGATTTTTTCTAAACCAAACAACGGTAGATCAAAAGTACGAAGAAAACAGACGACAAGATAAGCGTAAAATAGAATCGAAAGAGAAATAGAGCAACAGAGATCTTCTTTGAATATGCGTTGAGCGTTACAATAGGTGATAAGTCGTGGTCGCGAGAGCTGTCGGCGAGTACCCTATATCTAACAGTGTAAGACTTGTAAACCTAATTGAGACGCAGCTCGCTAGCAAAAAACAAAAATAAAACCTAAAGCTCTAAGAATGAGTTGTGAAGAAATTTTTGTGTGTCTCTAAATTTCTGTGTGTCCCTAAATTTTGTGTCTCTAAATTTCTGTGTGTCTCTCTCCTTTTCTCCTAAACCCCCTTTGATATGCCTTCGTAGGTTAAATTCGTTTTCTTTTCCGCCCTACATTTGTGCATATTCTCCCGCGGAAATATTCCATTTTTCGGGAATATTCCATATCTTGACGAATATTCCATATTTATCTTCAGATTCTTACTTTATCGTATTTTCCTTTTATCCTTCGCGAAACTCGGATAGATCGTTGACGCAACAGGGCCCATTCTCGTTCCGAAATTGTAAGTGGACTTTTGTCGCGTTTTGGGTCTTCGTGGACCGTTTAGCGATAAAGTGATTTTTACGATTTCTTTCGGAGAAATCGTTCTTCTCACGACTACGCGGTGATGGTTTTACGAAATGATAAGAACGATCATATCGTTAATACAATGTCGGTGTTCGAGTTAACTGTTATCGTTTCATACGATCGATACGAAGTTTTTATGGAAAGTACGAGTCTTCACTATTATTGCCGCAAAACTTCAACGGAGATTCCGATCGGGACGAAATAAGAAACGCTTGAGCCGGGATTCAAAGGAGAAGGTGATCGGGAAAGAGTGGTCTAGACGCCCGTTGGGCGTCCAGACGGTGGTCTGGGCGGCTAGACTTGCCGTTGTTCGTATTTTCGAAGTGACGCGGTTATTTGTTTACGGTGACTTCTTGTCGCTCCGGAACTCGTTTACTGGTGCCATTCGGGAGTTATCCGGGAATCTTGGCCGTTGATTTCGATGTTGCCATTTTAGATCCCAGCAGTTAGCCCCCAGCTTGCAAGTTTCTATTGCGACTCTTGCGGGTGAGTTATATGTTTTAATCGGAATCTACGGTAGAGATGTTTGCAAAGACAAATTTAATCAATTATTTTATTGCGTAGAAATCCTTATAAATATTAGACTCCCTCTCTCATTCCTCATTCATTCCTCACTTCTTCAAACTTTTGATGTGAGAGCTCTTGCCAAGAGAACATGACTTCCTCTTGCGATGGACAAAGAGACAACGGCTCTAGGGTGGATGCTGCCCCTCCCGAGAATCCTTCGGATCCCCCGACTCGTGAAGCCATCCTGGAGCACGTGCCCGAGTACCTGGCTTTCTTTCACGACCTGTCTTGTCGAGTGGTTGAGGTGGGGAACGTTGCCGTTATTCCCCCGGCGGGTTCTTTGATCCTGGCTGCATCACCATCTCCTGAATTCATGCCGCCACCTCCTTCTCCGATCATTCCAAAAGATGGGATGATCCACCCAACGGGCTCTTCAAAGACTCCTATTCCCGTTAGTGATTCGGAGTAGGGGCATGAGTTGATGCCTCCTCCCCCGGTTAGGCGACAGATCGTCCTAGGCCTTCGTGCTTCTGGCGCCACCCCCGTTGTTGCTTTGGAGGGGCGTAAGAGGGCTTGTGCCGGTACGGAGATGGCTAGGAAGAAGAGGTACATTAGAGGGGTTGAGGTCGGACCTTCGCCCTTAGGATCTTCTAGCCCAAACGCGCGGTCGCAGCATCGTGCCAAGGTTCGTTATGTGACTCTTTTCTCATTGCGTCAGATTCTTTCTTCTTTCTTTTGTCTTACTCTCTTTTTCGTGCAGTTCATATCTTTGATTGACGCGATGATTAATGACTGCGGTTCAGAGGTCGAGCGTCTTAAGAAAGAGCTTGCATAGTTGAAGGACCAGTCATCGCGGTTGGAGAAGAATTTGGAGGGTATCGAGGAGACTCATTCACTCGAGGTTTCTCGATTGGAGACTCAGATTGCCGGTTCACGATTGGCCGCATTTTCCGTGGGGAGATCTACCAAGAAATCGGCAAGTACCTGCGACTTTGCACAAGTATTTGTTCGGTACTCGATGCTGTATTCACTTAACTCGATTGCCCACTTTGCTAATCGCCCCACCTGACTGGGGTTATGCAAAATTATTCGTAGCGGGAACGAAGTGAGTACGACGATCGTGTGCGATTGGAAGTATGGTCTTAGTTTTCGAGTCGACGTCACGACGGCGAGCGCCAGTTTCTCCATCAGCGGATATCGCGTTTCAGCGTTTAACAAGGTTTTACTTACGTAAAAAATTGGTTTCTGTTCGCCGCATTCTTCTCTGATGAGAACGCGGCTTACAGCTATAGCTGACACTGCGATATACAGGAACAGGGGCTGTCCAATGACAGGTTTTGCGAGGACTGAAGGTGAGGTCAAGTAATGCTTTAACTGCTGGAAAGCTTTTTCGCATTTCTCGGACAATTTGAACCTTTTGTTCCCTTTCAAGATATCGTAAAAAGGGAGACACTTGTTCGTTGACCGCGAGATGAAGCGATTTAGTGCGGCGACTCTCTCGGTCAGTCTCTGCACTTCCCGCTTGTTTTTCGGAGAGGCCATCTCGACCAATGCATTGACTTTTTTGGGTTAGCCTTGATCCCTCGGTACGTGACGAGATATCCGAGAAATTATCCTGATGCCACAGCAAACCTGCATTTTGCTGGGTTGAGCTTCATATTATGCAGGTTTAATTTCTCGAAACATCTTTGTAGGTCGACGACGTGGTTTTGCTTCTCGAGAGATTTTACGAGCATATCATCAATGTATACCTCCATAGACTTCCCGAGCTGCTCGGAGAACATACGATTGACGAGGCATTGATAAGTTGCTCCAACGTTTTTGAGGCCGAAAGGCGTTACCTTGTAACAATATGTGCCGCGGTCAGTGATGAACGCGGTTTTTTTATGATCATTAGGATTCATCATGATCTGATTGTATCCCGAGAAAGCATCCATGAATGACAAGAGCTTGTTTATGGTCGTGGCCTCTATCAGGCGATCAACATGTGGCAACGGAAAGCTGTCCTTCGAGCATGCCTTATTAAGATCGGTGAAATCAACGCAGACTCGCCATTTTTCGTTTTTCTTTTTGACCACAACTAGATTGGCAAGTCAGTCTGAATATCTAACTTCTGTTATAGATCCGACTTTTAGGAGTTTTTCAACTTCATCATTGACCGCAGTAGTGCGTTCTGGTCCCAATTTTCTCCTTTTCTGTTTGACAGGTTTGTCAGTCAGATCCACATTGAGTTCGTGACATGTCACGTTGATGTCAATTCTTGGCATGTCTTCTGCGGTCCAAGAAAACGTACGTAAGTTTTCTTTTAAGAAAGCTATAAGTCGTGTTTTTATGGGATCGCAGAGATTAGCGCCGATTTCGACGCAACGCTCTGGGAACTCTTCGTCGGGGCATACCGAGATGACAGGCTCGCAAGTCGGTTCTCGCTTCTCTTTCGAGGCTTCGGCTTTTTGTAACTGCCAGAAGATATCGGTTTGATCCTGTTTCGAGGCATCTTTGACAGAATCTTTTTTCTTTTTTGTTTGAAAGAAAGCTTCTATCGTTGCGTTTTTACACTTTAGTTCAGTAGCTAAACAAACCTGTGATATGTTACGGTCTCCTTGGATTGTTTCGATTCCGAAAGAGGTTGGGAATTTGAGACAGTAGTGGTACGTAGATGGTATGGCTTTCATGGAATTAAGTCATGGAACGCCCACGATCGCATTATATGAAGTGGGGCGATCTATGACTAAGAACCCCACGATTTTTACTACGCTCCCGGCTTTAACTGTAAGGTTAATCGAACCAAGGGTCATAGTAGTTTCTCCCGAGAGGCCTATCACCGGGCTCGGACTTCCTGTGATTTCGGAAAGATTGATTTTCATCCTCTCGAGAGTATTTTTAAAGATAATATCAGCCGAACAGTCTGTGTTAACTAATACCCTTGCGATATCGATATTTTGAATTGTTAATTCGATAACAAGGAGATTGTTGCGAGGGTTGGCCTGATCGGCCGTTGCTCTATCCTTGAAAGAGACGATATCGTCGTCTGTTAGAGTAGACATATCGTTTTTCGATCAATCTGCGATTTGGCATGAAAGAAACCGCAAGTCCCCCTCTCTCTAGTGCCAAACTGTGAGAACTAAAATTCGCACTGTCGATATTTGTATCCGGAGGAAAACCAGAAAATCCTAACTTTCCTTGAGGTCCTAGATTTCTGCTAAACCAAACTACGGTAGATCAAAACTACGAAGAAAACAGACGACAAGATAAACGTAAAAGAGAATCGAAAGAGAAATAGAGCAACATAGATCTTATTCGAATATGCGTTGAGCGTTACAACAGGTGATAAGCCGTAGCCGCGAGAGTTGTCGGCGAGTACCCTAGATCTAACAGCATAAGACTTGTAAACCTAATCGAGATACAGCTCGCTAGCAAAAAACGAAAATAAAATCTAAAGCTCTAAGTATGAGTTGTGAAGAAATTTCTGTGTGTCCCTAAATTTCTGTGTGTCCCTAAATTTCTGTGTGTCTCCCTCCTTCTTCTCCTAAGCCCCCTTTTATATGCCTTCGTAGGTTAAATTCGTTTCCTTTTGCGCCCTATATTTATGCATATTCTCCCGCGGAAATATTCCATTTTTCGGGAATATTCCATATCTTGACGAATATTCCATATTTATCTTCAGATTCTTACTTTATCGTATTTTCCTTTTATCCTTCGCGAAACTCGGATAGATCGTTGACGCAACAGGGCCCATTCTCGTTCCGAAATCGTAAGTAGACTTTTGTCGCGTTTTGGGTCTTCGTGGGCCGTTGAGCGATAAAGTGATTTTTACGATTTCTTTCGGAGAAATTGTTCTTTGTACAACTATGCGGTGACGGTTTTATGAAATGATGAGACTGATCGTATGGTTAAGACAATGTCGGTGTTCGAGTTAACCGTTATCGTTTCATACGATCGATACGAAATTTTTACGGAAAGTACGAGTCTTCACGATTATTGCTGCGAAACGTCAACGGAGATTCAAATCGGGACGAAACAAGAAACGCTTGAATCGGGATTCGAAGGAAAAGACGATCGGGAAAGCGTGGTCTAGACGCCCATTGGGCGTCCAGACGGTGGTCTGGGCTCCCGTTCGGGCGTCCAGACGGTGGTCTGAGCGGCTAGACTTGTCGTTATTTGTATTTTCGAAGTGACGCGGTTGTCCGTTGGTTACGGTGACTTCTTGTCGCTCCGGAACTCGTTTACTGGTGCCTCTCGAGAGTTATTCGGGAATTTTGGCCGTTGATTTCGATGTTGCCGTTTTTTACCCCAACATTCCTTTTGTCTCTTTTGAAGTATATTCTGATTGTACTATCCTGAGAATTGTAGAGAGAGAGAGAGACCATGTGGCTTTAAAGTTGAAGTTTATCCTTTTAAATCCTTTGTCTCATTCAAAGACATATTCTTTCTTGTTTTAGTTGAAACCCTCTTCCTTAAAACTAGTGTTTGGCCTTTTCAACTCTTTGACTTTCATGGTTTCTCCAATTCTTTGACAGAACTTGAGGATTCAAACTAACTCAACAAAACTCCACCTTGGTTTGAATCCTAAACAACTTTTTGATTCTTCTTCTTAGTACCTTTGGTTTCCCATCTTAGGTACACTCGATACATTATGTATCATGGTGACATTGCCTTGTGCCCTCTTGGATTGACTTGTGAACTTAAACCATCTGGTTTTGCTTCTTGAATCATAGCTTACTGCATCACTGCCTCTGAAATAGTTTTGCACTTGCTCATGTAATACCCTCTGCAACAATGTTTCCAACCTCTGTTATACTTCAACTTCTTTTGTACTGAAGAGATGAATTTGTCCTTTATGCTCTGACTTCTGTTGACTTGTGTTCTGATATGCAATGATCTCTTACATGAAGATAAGATTTCTCTTGTCATGATCAATTTAAAATCTAAAACACACTCTTCTTCCTCTAGGCTTTTCTTTCTTATTGAGCAGACTTACAAAAATCCCTTTTCACAATCAACTTCAGTTCCTCTTGTTGATTTTTGCATAAACTTGCCTCTGAAATCTCTTATGTCTGCCAAAACAGACCTTGTGTCAGTTATGGAACACATGATACATCCATAACACTTGAACTAGACACCTCTTTCTTAGAACCTCTTTGAGAATTCAAATTCTCTTATGTTGCAGCCTTTAATGCTTCACAACAATTTTGATTAAGTCTTGAAGTTAACCTTCTGAATTTCTCTTACTCAACTATGGACCCAACCTCTTAACATCTTCAAAAAACCTCAAATCACTTTCTTTAAACCTTCAATGCACTTGACAACATGTTTGATACACTTCAGACCGCAACATGGGCCTTATTATATCATCGACAATATGTCGTTTCCTTTGGTATTAAACCACCACCAAACACAATCTTGTACTAGCCTTACATTGAACTTCCCTTCATATCCTGAAGAAAAAATTACATAATCTTCTTTCATGTATACATAATCTATTTTAGTGACTGCAACAACTCTTCTGCAAACTCAATTCCTTGTAGACTCATGACTCTTCTCATGTGCATTGAGCTTAGAATCAAAAACCTTCTTGAATCATACGCAGAAAACACAAACCATCTTAGCCTCCACCTTGAATCCATTTTTTATTCATCAATTATGTTAAACAAAAATATCACTAGCAGATTTTAACCACTACCAATAACCTTTGATACTTGTCTCTCATCAACGAAACTTGTTATACTCTTGAGACACTTTTTGACACAACCCTTAAACATCAAAATTCATATTGTGATGTTATCTTTAGCTGCAAAATTATCCTTGTAATACAATCTGAACAATTCCAGTTAGTAAACAAGAATTAGTCATTTGAGATTGTACTTACAGCCACTTGTTTGTCTCTTGAGTCTTAAACTAACTTTTACTGCAGTTTAAGCTAATAGATTACGCCGCATAACACCCTCTTGTTATGAAGACTTTCGACACAAGTTGTAGTCTAAACCTCTGTGAAAAAACAAATGCTTGCTACTCTCTTGTGATCACCACTTAGTAGCATTTAATCTTTTTTTCTTCTTCTGTGTCACACATGTGACTTTCTGTCTCAATAGACAATGCCTTTTCTATTGCTATAGATGAGCTCTAAAACAGCAGACCTTATGTTCCAACATGATAAATGCAGTTGCAACAAACTGAAACAACAACTGCAACAGCAACTGCAACAGTAACTGCAACAGTCTCTTCTTGCTCTTCGGTTCTTGTTTTTTCTAATTCAACACAAACCTTGATTCTTCCCTGTAACAGCTTCACCTAGAGCTTATTTTTTTTCTTTGAAGAATCTTCAGAACCCTTTGCTTCTTATAAGCTTCCAATTTGGTTGTGATCCACCAAACTGCTTTGGCGTAGACTGTTGAGTTATGCAAACTTTTGATGAGCTGAAACTTGTTATAATCTTAGCTAAAATGACTTCTTTACTAAACATCCTAACTTGGATACATCAGTCTTTACATTTTCTTAAGTCTTGAGTCTCCCAACATCTTAGCTTTCTTACAACACCTCATCTTTTTCTCAATGATTCATGAGAATCATAAACCATTTTCTTGAAACTTGGTTTCGACATCATTGATATTTAAATCAGTTTCTCAAACAACTTTTCATCATTTCGAGTCAAGCTTAGACATGTTTCTTTTAGTGTATATGTAGCTCTTTCAGGAGCATATTCTCAGCTACACTCAAAACTTTCACATGTGTTTCATGTCCACTATTACTACATGAGCCATCTTGGTTTTGCAAAACTTTCACATCTTGTTTAATGACAGAAATTGACTTGGTTCTTGCTGAATTTCTTCTTAACTTGATAATCCTTATGTGTTCTTCTTGAATGAACCTTTGTCTTGTTCATTTATGAGACACATACACTTCACTACTATAAGCTCTTTCATGATCTACTCATGACTTTGTTCATCACCTTTTGAGCTTCAAAAATTCACTAGAATTTTAACCTTAATGCCTGATACTGATCCCTTTAACCAAGCGTTCTCAAATCTACAAATGAACTAAAGTCTTTGGAACACTTTTGTCTTTGTTCCAACACCTTTCTCTTGCTTCTTTTCCCACCTGCAATTGTTCTTATCTTGAATCCTGAAAACTTATCTGATATTCAAGTAGCCTCTGAAACCCACATCAATCTAACTCCTAAGGCATCCCCTAGCTTTGAGATTCTCATGTGTTACCAACTACTACTCACTTAATCATTCTGAAATAGCCACTTTGCATCTAACTACACCAAACAAATTTGACCAACACACAACCTGACACAAGATCTGAGTCTTGGACCTTTCTTTTGTGAAGATAGAATGCATACCTTGGGATGTACAGAAGTTTCAACCTTCTTAATGTGCAGAATCCAAAACAACTTGTGCAAACCGAACATATTGTTCATTTGATTTGAGTCTTTAGGTTGATACTTTTATTTTGACTTTTCGATATTGAGTTACAGAACTTGAAGTCAAACTTTCCAAAATCATAAACCAGCTGATTCTTGTGAAAAGATTCAACTTACACCAAGCTTGAAGCTCGTTTCTCACGAACAGATCAAGGAGCACTTTTCTTCTTAAAAGTTATTTCTTCTTTCTCTCAGTCTGTCCATTCTTGTGCTTGGAATCTTCACTTTAACTTGGATCTTTTCTCTGTGAACTTTTCTTTTCATCATAGACAACTTCAACCATAAACCGTCGTCTCCTTCTTATTCTCTTTGTTCCGAAACTACAAAACTCTTTTTTGAGATTTCTTCCTTTAGCACTCATCTTCTTCTTTCTTTAGTACTTCAAGCAGATTTAAATCTTCTATATGAGCAAAGAACTTCTTCTTCTTCTTGAGATGTAATCTCCAGCCTCATCATCTTTCTTAGATCAGCATTTCATGTGGTAAAAGGTTTCACCTATCTTCACAAAGCTTGAAGCTTTTCTTCAAAAAACTGCTTCTTTCTTAGTAAAGCTTGCACTTTTTCGCTAACCATAGCTCTGATATCAATTTGTGAAGGTTTAGCCCTTGCAAAGACATCAAGTTGTAGCCTTTCTTAACCACCATGAGATGACTTAGCTTAAGAGCTATCTTGAAGAATGCATAAAACTATGTAGTAACACCTGAACAGAAGAATGATAGAACTGATGTAGAGATGATGCAAAGCATAAAGTAGAGAAAAGAGAGCACAAAATTTTGTTTACCCTGAGTTCACTATCCATTGTGAATAGCTACATCTCAAGGGGTAGATACTTCCACCAATCCACTAGAATCAAGAGAAGTGTACAACTTTGTTTCTCAACATTTCTCTTGAATACAAATCTCTCTTATAAATCTATGTTTCCTCTCTCGAACTCTCTTCTCTTTTTGTTCTTTAGCTCACTCCTTGTGCATATTACTTTGCACTCTCGTGCCTTGGTGCTTCAGCAGCCTTGGTGCTTTCACACCCTCTATAGCACTCTTGAGCTCTCTATTACACCTATCTTCTTCTTGTATTCTACATACATTTCTTAGACAAACATATTTTGTTTATATACCAACAAAGACACAACTTAACATAACCCTTGACTTGAGTTAATCATTGGTTAACTTGTCTTGTTATCAAAGCACACTACAAGAAATCAGTCAATTTACGAGGAAAAATTGCGAGGATAATATTTCCTCACAAATTCGCGACTGAATTGCGAGGAAACTGCTAAGAAAAAAACTTTCTTCGCAATTCAGTCGCAAATTTGCGACCAAAATTAGTCGTCGCAAATTCATTGAAAAAATACGACTATATTGCGAGAGAAGGAATTTCCTCACAATTTTTGTGGACTTTGCGAGCAAATAGTGAGAGACCACATGTCACTCCCAAATTTATCGCAAATTTGCGAGGGATTTGCGAGAGTAACTGATAGTTAGGTACAAACGTTTTCCAGATGAGTAACAACTTTTATTTTCCTCGCAAATTAGTAGTAAATTGGTCGCAGATTCCTAGCAAAATCTGCAATCGCAATATCCTAGCAAATCCTTAGCACAAAAATTCTATATATACAACTCCACCTTCTCCCATTACAATCACAACATCTCAAAACAAAAAAAAACAAAACAAAACCAAAAAAGATATGTCAAGTTTGGAGCATCAAATTTTTGCCTTACGAGGATGGATGTATAGGCAGCGAGATCCAGACACCGGTGAAGTAGCAAAAGAGTATCGAGATGGTTTGCACGAATTCATCTATCAGACGACAAACAACCTCCTTCCGCAAGAGCACGGTAAAATCTTCTGTCCTTTTCTAAAATGTCTGAACGAGAAGTACATCTCAATTGATAACGTGAAGAAACATTTATATAATAGAGGGTTCACCCCAAATTACTATCTATGGGTTTCACACGGAGAAAGTTGTAATGTTGAAGAAGGTAGTAGCTCTAGTCGTGGGAACTTAAATAGAGGAACTCGTCATCAGCATGAAACAGAAAAGGGGTTTCATGATATGGTTACAGATGCATTTCAGGAAACAGCATATCCATTTGATGAAAATGCTACGTTTGCTGATGTTCCATATTATGAGGAACCGAACGTAGATGCTAAAAAATTTTAGATATGTTAGACGCCGGTAATCAACCTATCTACGATGGATGTAAAGAAGGTCAATCTAAATTATCATTGGCATCTAGGATGATGATAATTAAGAGTAATTACAACTTACCTGAGAAATGCATGGATGCATGGGCTGATCTTATTAAAGAGTATTTGCATGCGGATAACGATTCGGCTGAGTCTTATTATGCAATTCAGAAATTGGTTTCTACTCTTGGGTTACCATCCAAAATGATTGGTGTATGCATCGACAACTGCATGATATTTTGGAAAGATGATGAAAAGTTGCTGGCGAGACACTTTTGTGGGAAACTGAGATATCAACCTACAACTGGACGTACACGCGTACCATTTTAGCGGATGTGGTACTTGCCAATCACTGAGAGGCTGAAGCGTCTATATCTTTCGGAAAAGACAGCGACTGCCATTAGATGGCATGCACAACTTGCAACTGGAGATGGAGAGAATACACATCCATCAGATGTGAAAGCATGGAAACACTTTCAGACGGTATACCCTGATTTCGCTAACGAGTGCAGAAATGACCGGCTAAAAAGAACATATCATCGTTCATTTTGCTCTGTACGATTATATAGCGGGGAATGACCCCGATTTCGCCCAGTACACCACTATGTTGCGAGACCGGACACAGCAGCGACAGCAAGACTAGCAGCTTCCCGAGGATCTCCGTAAGATTTTACGTTTTTCTTTATTTTCTTTTTTTAAAATATTTTTTAATTTTTGAAAATATTTTATTTTAATTTTAGTTATATTTTTAGATTTACATTATTTTTTTATAATTTATTTATTTTATTAGAAATTTTAATGTTAATTAATTATATTGCTTTACAAAACTAATTTGTGATGAAAACACTACTAACGGAAAGTAAAGTGTGGAAGCATTTTAGCCTAGTGGTCAAGGGTTTAAAGGTTTCTACACCAGGTCTGGGGATCGAATCTAGATAATTCAATTTCTTGTAGATTTTAAGGTGCAAGCTTCAAAAGATTTCAGAGTGCTGCATGCAGAACCGTTTCTTATGGTCTCATGTGTTGTGGAGACGTACATTCAGAATCGTTCATCGTAGATCTAAGTGTTACGAGGAGAGTGTTGTGGAGTCATTTGTGAAGATCTGAATCCTATAGATTGCAGATAGCGTCCGATTGCTCATCATTTGTAATAGAATTAAAATTAAAATATAATGATGTTATTACTCTTTAGTGTTTAAAAAAGGAAAGTAAAGCACCAATATACAGCTAAAAACAAATATGTATATATACACAAATACGTACACACGATAAAAAGATCAAACACACTTTCACACGAACATTACACAAAAGTAGTATTTTCTCACTGAAAGATTTGAAAATACTCTTAACCTCTAAATAAAATACTAATAGATTCACTCTTTTATTTTTTACTCATCTCTCAGTCTCTCTTCTGTCCATGTCTCCTACAAGTCAAGTCACCTTCTGTATTCACAAAGTCTTCATCTTCAACACTTCCTTCTTCTTTCCATAACATCAGACTATTAAAGATTACTTCCACGTATCTCTGCATAAACAAACAAGAAACACAGTAGTTTGAAGATTCTACTATTAGTAATGGGATGGATGCTTAAAGGTTTGATATTTTTATGTTACCGATGCAAAAGAGAAGTCAAAGTCATTGGAGAGGCGAGTCTGGCTCAGAGCTATAAATGGATGTGTAGGTAGTAGAAACTGTATCTTCCTTTTGTATGGCCACAAAGTTTAAAGGAGTGGAAGTGAGTCTCCTAACTTCTTTGAAATACCCGTTTTGGCTACGATGATGACCTGAGTAAGATCTCGGGGTCAGAAGAAGGTCGGGAGTTGTTGTCCCGACCGAGCTTCTACGTGGCGTGGGAGGCACTGAACCATTCCCATTCGCATTGCTAATGCTGTAACCACTGGGCTTTCTGAAGCTACTGCTTCTTCTTGGACTCGGTTTTGATCCGTAGATGGATTCCCTTTGGGTTAGTAGGAGATCTTGCCTCTTCTTTTGATCCTGCATTAGGGGTATAGAATCTGTTTTAAACGCGAAAAGCGGGTTTTAGAAAGTCGCGAGACTGGTTTTTTCTGGACAAACCCTGTATCTTTTCTTTTCCTCTTCCTGCTGTTTTCTTGTCAGTTTATAGTCTTCTAGTATATTCACCAACCGAACCTATAGAAGGCAGTCACAAGAATCAAACAAAAGACTTTAGCTGTGTGAATATCTCTGCACTTATTTTTAAATCATTTTGAACTTACACCATCGTATAGAAACGACTTCTGCATTTCCTCTTCCCAAACAAGCGTTTTCTTTATTAGATTGTCAACCATTGCTGCATGAAAAATATACAACACGCTTATTGACTGTAACCCTTGATCGTTAAGCGCACTGGAAGTTCATTGACTGTAATCTGGAGTTGGATAACTTGGTAACATTTGTAAACTGTGGAAAGTACCAGGGATCTTATTGACTGTGACCCGTGCTCGTTCAGCACGCTTGAGGTTTACATGTCCACCCCTTCCAGCGCTATAACGGTTGTCATCCTGATACCAAAGAGAGATTCTTGAGAACACATGCTTCAGATAATCCATTCTTCTTTTGTGGGTTTATTAAAGATTTAAGCTTCTCATACCAGGTTATATTCTTCCAACCAATTTTCCTCTTCACATGCGGAGAGCCAACGATCAATCCTGTCCATGATATCTTTTCGGCTCTGTGCTTCATCTTTAATTTTGTTAATTTGCATTTCGATATTTGCAAGAAGCTCTGAAGGGTCCACTAATCCTGAACAAAAAAATGAGAACGAGCGGAATTGGCAAAGTATATATCAACAATTCAAAAAATGAAAAGCTCAATAACAGTTTACCAGAATCTATTAATGCAGTTGATTTCTCAGCTGAAGTGCTTGTGTCAGGTTGAATGTGAGTTAGTCTACACAGATCTTCTAACTCAGACCTTCGTTTCATCACAAGCTCCTTCATTCTACTAGCTTTGAGTTTACTGAGACAGTCCACTTCCGCAGACACCTATTGTCAAGGCAAAACAAAGACTCCGGTCAAGAATGAGATCAAAGACACGACTATGGAATAACACAAGTGATTCTACAGAACCTGTTCAAATGTCTCGGTGGATAGGATGCCTGGCTCAGTGATATTGGATTCAGATGATCTTACAACATAAGTAACTCTTCCAAATTTAGTTCTGTCTTCCTGTGGTGTGTCCATTAGATTCCATAGCTCGAAAAGTGAAGAGACTACATCCTTTAGCTGCAGAGTGAAGGTTTGTTGGAAACAGAAAAGTGACAAAATCAATATATGATGCAAACATGTATAAAAGTAGAGCCTACCTTTTGAAATCGGGTTCTTCTATCGGTTTTTAGCTTTTGAATCATGTTTTCGAGTCCATGCAGTGTGCTATCACTAATGTTTGTAGATTGCTCGTGGTCTGTCCTGTGTAAGCTTGGATGAACCTCACTAACCGTTTGACTAAAGTCAACTCCAAGAACACCACACAGTGCATGCACTTCGTTGACATAACTCAAGACTTTGTTGAGGCGATCAGACTGCATGAAAGGAACATAAACATGTTAATAAGGATATTTATAGCTCATTGCTCTTATTGATCATGTGTGACAAATAAAAAAAACTTGCACCTTTTCTTTCTGAAGCGTGCGGAGATGTGTTTGATACTCGTTAAGTTTTCTCAGAGTCAAGTCTTGTTCATCGAGAGTCAAGGAACTGATCATGGCCTTGTTAAGATGGTCACTGTATCCTGAGATTTCCCCAGTAATCTTGTCAATTTGGGCTTTTATATCAGAAAATTGTTTCATTCTCTCTTCTTTCTGAATCCTCAGGTCTACAACTAGAGGTGTCACAGCAGCAAGCTTCTCTTTCAATGATTTTGAGCTTTTATCAAGTTTAATCTGAACATCACAAGTGCAAAACAAAAACACAAAAGATTAGTTATAATGAGAAACCAAACACAGAATCTAAGAGATGTATCATGAAGATAGATAGATCTTACGGGTGAGTTGATGTTTAAGACTCCAAGGGAAGCCATTAGAGAAGCAATCTCAGCTTCAATAGCTGCAACAGACTGATGAAGCCTGGCCTTAGAATGTGCAGCCTCGTCAACTTTTCTTTGATAGATTTGGAGACATTCTCTCTCCAACTCCATCAGCATCCTGTCTTTCTCACTCTCACTCTCACCAATCTCAGCCCATATTTGCTGATTCATATTCCAAAACACCATTAAAATTCATGAAATTAGCTTCCATACAACACAAGAAAAAACATAACTTTTTAAACAACACGAGCTCATGAATGAAATTGTAACCAAAGAAATTTAACAGTTACATGTAAACAATTAAATAAAATATAAAAGAAGAGAAAATTTTGAAAGAAAAAAAAAACAGAGATGGTGACCCAGAGGCATGCTTAGTCAGAATTCACAAGAATCCTTTTTGACTCCAATAGAAGAAAAGTAAGACTAATTCGGGTAATTAGTCTCTACTAAACCCATCATGAGTCCAAAAGATTCATCCTTTTTAACCTCTGAAGATTTTCATCAAGAAGAAAACCCTGAATCATCAAGAAAGAGGAAGAAACAAACCTGAAGCTCTCGGAGAATATTATTACAAGTAGTGTTCGTAGGGAAGAAGAGGGACTTGTGAGTTTCAATCTCCAGCATTTTCACCACCACTTTTTTCCCTTCACACTTTGGTAACTCTCAAACTCCAAAGTTAGAATCTTGAAGCAAAGCAAAAGAAGTTTCTTTCTTTCAGAGAATAAATGATGATTAGTCGAAAGAAAAAAGAAGGGACAATTACATGAGGAAACAAGCCATCATCAGATCTAAAGCTTCAAGATGAGACAAACAAACATTATTATACTATACAAAGCTCCTCATTACTTTCCAGATAATAATTTGATGATTTTAGGATACAAAAGAAAAACTGAATAAACAGAGGGAGAGAGAGAGAAGAGTTAAAGAGAATGAAAAAAAAGGAAGAGAGCTAAACAATAATGAGCTTCTTTTTAATCACATTATTCGAATATCATAAATTTAATACTCCTAACGTTACATATTTATTAGTATATACATATTGTTATTCTCTTTTCTTTTTTTTGCACGGAAAAAAAAAGGATACAATTGGCGAAAAGATCGACGACGGGTACGGTGCGGGTGAGAGTGTGCCAGACGATAAGCGCGTTATTGTTAGTAGCGCGTGGAGGATACGTACCAATAATAGTTCGAAAGTGGGAGACACGCGAGACTAAAGAGGGCGTGTTAGTAATTCTGTCGTGTAGTGGTGATAGAAGAAGAGTCACTGACATAAGTAGCTGTGTTTTTTGACGGTGAAGTGTAGACTTTACGATAAAATTTTGTTTCCTTTTCTCAATTAAATATACACTACTATTCTTTTTATTTAATGTCTATATTTTACTTTCAATATGATGAATGATAACAAGTATTCCGGTTATTAAAAGAAAAGTTATTCGGTTATTTTATTATTTATAACTCTCACTGAATTCAAATTTTACAGATTTATTTCCTTGTATAAAATATATGTTTTAATTACTATTTTGTAATTAATGAATAAAAAATTTGTTTCCTCTTATAAATATTTAACTATTTAATCATTATGTTGTTTGGTTATACTAACTTCATTCTTATTCTTTGACATTACTTACATATTTCTACTTTTTGTTTTCTCCTTGTATAAATTGGGCTATTTAATTAGCAGATACGTTGACAACGTATGATCTCTTTTTTTCCATCTAATTTTATTGAAAATGATTCAAAAGCAGTTACAAGGTCATAAGCCGGTAAAAGCATAGTGCTTTTCCGGAGCCAAAAGCTGGTAAAAGCATAATATTTTTTCGGAGCGAAAAGTCGGCGGGTTTAAAAGTGTACTTCCGGAGCCAAACCAACACTAAAATAAAACAAATAAACAACACCAAACAAGAGAAAAAGCTATGGGAAGAACAAAAAAGTTCTTACAAAATAAATATGAACTAGCAAGATAATGGAAATGGTTGGAGGAGTAGTGAAGCTGACCAGACCTAGCCACCAATAAAAGGATGATCTCCGAGCGACATTCATTATATTGCTCACTTATAGTAAATGAGCCACGAGAAACTCACCGAAAAATCAATCCAAGCTGAAGGACCTAAACATCATTCTAGGTAATCGAAGAAAGCCGACGACCAAAGGTTAGATGCTCTACACACCTCCTTCCTGAGGACCCGGAAACACCCCGTTGATCCTAGCTAGTAGGAGGAGGACACCTCACACCCAACCCAAAACCCATCTAGACCACACAGACGAATAACGCACAAAAACCCGAACACTAATTGTTCATCCCTATAGGCTTTTTCATACTAATTACCATTATTCTAACCAAACAAACCGAAATAACTAAAGAACAACCTTGAAGACCAAAAGCAACAGAACAAAACTTAACCACTAAGAAAACTAGGCAGAGAGAACAACTTCCTAATCCAAAGATTATTAAACCTTAACTACGGAAATCGAATCAGGCTAAGGTTATGGCCAAACAAAATATTAGAGTGATAATCACACCAAACACTAAAACACCAGTGGTGAAGGATCCTTTGCTAAGATTTTTCATCATTGGGCAAGAAGATGATCGAACCTGAAGGAGCTTACAAAGGCCGGGAAAGAAGCTGTCGTAGAGTGGCTGAGGAGAGCAAACCGGAAATGATCAATCCCAAATTCTGGAGCTGTTCAGAAATCCGATTGACTCTAAACTGATAATACCATTAAACTCTTTAGTCTTCCTCACGCCTCCACCAATGGACTGGAATGGAAGGAAGGGCAAAGATTCTAGGGATTAGACTTTCCCGCCTAAGTGACCAAATCTGTCCGGAGCCCTAAGAAACTCCATCAATGGGAAAGTGAAATTCCCATCGATACACACCTCCACTCAACGAAGGAGAGCCTTCCTTCAAAACGAGTTGGAATGGTTCCTCCACTGAGTCCCCAAAGAGAAGAAAGACGCTCAAACTCTCGACGCCGCCCCTAACTGAATATGAAGATAGATCCGGCCATTAGAAAGCCACACAGGCCTCTCGCGCCACCATCTTCCGATGTTTGAGGGGCTAAGATCTAATCTGAAAAATGCCAACCTCAAAGCATCTCCGAAAAAATCCGACTTCTCATCCATCAATAGCTTCCACCTCCTTGCTCCTTCACCATTGCCGACAGAGAAGAGCTACCGGACTCGGTTTGTTCATGGATTGACACCGCCATGACAGAAAGCTCGCTGACAAAGGTGGTAAGGTTAAAGGGGGAGAAGCAAAAGAAAAACAAGGAAAGGGTAAAAGAAAGGCCAAACACGGCGGTGAACCACCGTGCCGGCTAAGAAACGCAGGTATCTTTTTCTCTCTCTCTCTCTTGGCGGCTAGGTCTTTCGACAATGTATGATCTCATTGTAGACAAAACTATGCAACTATACTCACATAATATGCCATTTTAAATGGTTGGGGAACCTCTCACTCAGAGAATCGGCGCTCCATTTTAAAAAGAATTCAATCTTGTTGAAACGCAATTTCAATTTAGAAAAAGAGTGGCAAATCTAACTCCGAGAAAATTATTGAAGATTTTCAGGATAGCATCAACCAGTGTCAACCAGACGAAAACACAACATATGAGGAGTTGAAAGAGTTAAAGTCAAGTCTTTGCAAGGCCTTTTTGGAGGAGGAAACATTCTGGATACAGAAGAGCATAGTTCATTGACTAAAAGAAGAAGATAGGAATACAAGCTTTTTCCATGCTTCAACAAAACAAAGAAGGGCTCAGAACCATATTTTGGGCCTATATAATTTAGCTGGAGTTTGGGTAGACAATGACGTAGCGGTAGAGAGAGTTGCGGTGGACTAATTTAGGGAGATGTTCACATCCACATGATCGAGAGATATCGATCGGGCACTCCGGGAAGTTTCTGCGATGGTCTCAGACAAAATGAATAACGCACTAACAAAAGAGTTTTCAGATATGGAAATTAAAAGGGCATTATTCTCAATCAAGCCAGGAAAAGCTCTTGTGCCGGATGGAATGACTGCCCTCTTTTACCAACAGTTCTGGGATATTGACGGAAAAGATCTCATAGATATGATGAAAAGCTTTTACGAATCAAGACAATTTGATAAGAAATTGAATGAGACGAATATCTGCCTGATTCCAAAGACCGAAAGACGAAAGGAGATGTTTGGGTTCAGACCTATAAGCTTATGTAATGTGAGATATAAGGTTATCTCCAAGATTTTAAGCCATCTTCTAAAGGGACTCCTTCCAGAGCTTATTTATGAGACAAAATCCGCCTTCGTGGTAGACAGATTAATAACTAATAATATCCTAATCGCTCAAGAGAACTATCAAGCCCTAAGATCCAACCCAGCCTGTTGGAAGAAATGCATGGCAATCAAAATGGACATGAGCAAGGCGTATGATAGAGTAGAGTGGGACTTTCTACATGGCCTTATGCTAAAAATGGGCTTTGCTCCCAGATGGGTTGAATGGATCATGTGTTGTATTTCCTCTTTCTCGTACCGCATCCTCCTAAATGGTGTGCCACGTAGTCATATAGTACTGACTCGAGGGATTAGACAAGGGGATCTTATTTCTCCTTACATGTTCATCCTATGTACAGAAGCACTAGTAGCACAGCTACGTGATGCATAATGGTATGTAAGAATCCAGGAGCTGCAGATCTTACGTGCAATCCCTCTCGTTACTCATCTCTTATTCGCAGACGATAGCTTATTCTTCTGCAAAGCGGATGAGGCTCAAAGTAAGGAGATTATAGAGATTATCCGCCTATGTGGTGACGCAGCAGGCCAAAAAATTAACATGGCCAAGTCTTCAGTAATGTTCGGGAACGACGTTTCGACTAGCTCAAGAATTATGATAAAAACTACCTTGGGAATTTTCCAAAAAGGAGATATGGGGACTTACCTGGGGCTCCCTGAAAATATATGTGGTTCTAAGGCTCAAGTTTTCGCCTTTTTGCGAGATCGTCTTCAAAGTCGAATCAATTCATGGTCAGCTAAATTCCTCTCCTAAGGTGGGAAGAGGTTTTGATTAAATCAATTGCACAAGTTCTTCTGACATATGTAATGTCGTATTTTTTGCTCCCTAAAGCCATATGTTCTAAACTCAGTAGTGCAATCGCTAAGTTCTGGTGGAGTTTAAAGGAGGACAATCGAGGAATACAGTGGCTAGCGTGGGAAAAATTATGCACACAATTGGCGGATGGAGGGTTGGGTTTTAGAACATTCGAAGAGTTCAACCTGGCCCTGCTAGCGAAACAATTACGGAGGTTGATTCGATATCCCAAATCTCTTTTAAGCAGAGTCCTGAGGGGTAGATATTTCAAATATTGTAATCCGCTAGAAGTCCAGAAATCAAATCGGTCGTCGTATGGCTGGAGGAGCATATTGGCTTCAAAACCTCTCTTACTCTTGGGCCTTCGAAGAAATATTAGGCCAGGGATGGATACGAATATGTGGAATGAACCATGAATCCCCGATAATCCGGCCAGACCTCCCAAGAGTCTTAATGCCGAGAAAGATCCTCACTTGTATATGAATGCCCTTATCGACCCTGAAACGAAACAATGGAGACATGAGAAATTAAGGGAGTTATTTACCCAGGATGATATCCATCGTATTTTAAGAATTCGACCTTCAAAGTCGTTCTCAAGAGATGGGTATAGTTGGTCCTTCACCTCTTCAGGAAACTATACCATAAGATCAGGATATTGGGATGCGAGAGATATATCCCGTGCTTGTGACCACCCTGCTCATGGACCTACAGTGACCTCACTTATGGCACAAGCATGGAAATTAAAAATTGCGGTAAGCTAAAGCATTTCGTGTGGCAATGTTTATCGGGTTGTCTGGCTACATGCCAAAGGTTATACTATCGACATATTAGTAACGAGAAGGGGTGCTCAGTTTGCGGCGGGGCGGAAGAATCAATTAACCATATGTTATTTGAATGTCCCCCGACACGGCAAGTCTGGGCATTGGCTCTTATTCCCTCTGCTCCATCCCTCTTCCCTCGCAATTCCCTATATGGAAACTTTAACTTCCTATTTTGGGAAGCGAAGAAAGTAGGAACTTATGAGGCTGACTTGCATGCTTTTCCATGGATACTATGATTCATCTGGAAGGCTAGAAAAAAATTCATTTTTGAGAATTCTCGGGAATCGGCTCAGAATATCTTGGACCACGCTACCCATGAAGCAAGTTTATGGAGTACAACGCACGAGACCTTAGAGGATCAAGACTTGGGGTCCCATGAAGAGAATCTGGAACCAAATCGCCTAGAGCCTTTGGCGTCAAGTGAGAAAATGCATCAGATAGATGGTTCATGGAGTAAGGACTCACCCTACAGTGGGTATGGTTGGGCAAGATTCGAAGGAAGTGGCCTATACAGGTGGATTTAAGGAGTGCACTGGCTAATCAATCCCCTTTGCATGCTGAATTTGAGGCTTTGTTGTGGGCTATGGAGTCATTGGTTTCGATCTCCCGAGTAGATTACTCTTTTGGGACGGACTGCATACAGCTAATTTCGTTAGTGAACCATCCGGAGGATTAGATCTTGTTTGCTTCAAAGCTTGAAGATTTTAGAGTCTTGAAGTCTTTCTTTCCAGCTTTTAATATATTCTATATTTCTCGTGTTGTAAACACCACCGCAGACAGTCTAGCCAAAAAAGCAAGGGCAAAAAATTTTCTTTATTCTCATGTAAGCACCACGGTTGCGTTATCTCCCCTAACGGAAGGCACTTGACCGGAATCTTATTGAATGAGTTTGTTGACAAAAAGAAAATACTCACATAATATAAAAATGCATGTATAAAAGTATACAAATATAAGTATACAATGGTTGACTTCATTTTTTTCTTCAAAAATGCACTTTCTTCAAAACAAAAAGAAAAATTAAGTAGTATTTTTTCCAATAATTTAATTCATTTCTTCCTTATAAAAAGAATATTCTAAATATATTTCATCAGTATTTTATCACTAATAGTTATTTTACTTTTTGAAGTTTACTAATTTTACTTGACAATATTTTTTAACATTAATTAAACAAAATTATTATTTAATATAAATTAAACAGTATTATGTAATAAAACTATTACCTATAACATATCTCTTATACATTAATTAAGAAGTAAGTTTGCCACATGTCATCACCACAATTGTTTTTAACAAAAAAATTATGACGTAGCAATTTAAGGTAATTTGATTGGTTTTAAATTAATTTGATTGCAACTAAAACAATTTGACATGACAACCTAAATTCTTTGAATAAAATTAGTTGTTACCAAAAAGATTTAGTAGTTAGATATCAAAAGTGTGTCATCTACACATTTAA
>OVAN01002869.1:0-31421 GCA_900406275.1 Anastatica hierochuntica
ACGCACACACACACACCCACACACACGCACGCGCGCGCACGCACACACGCACACGCACGCGCGCGCGCAGACACACACACACACACATACACACACACACACACCAAAAGGAAAATGCAAACAGGGAACAAATATCCTTTTTTGGTTTGAGTCACACACACACACACAGAGATATATATGCGCAAACTCTTTCTAATCTCAAATACTACATACGTTTGGCAAAGAGTGTCGTTTTAAGATTTTAATTTTGTTTCACAAAAGTGTCGTTTTACTTTTCCAATGCAAATTTATAAACAAAATTCTGGTTTTAATCTTACTCTTTAAATGTTGGCCAATCGGGGAGTACGATGTGACGTACATTGTAAACATTGTATCTCTGCTGAGGAAACTATCAACCATGTTTTTTTTTAGTGTGAAGCAGTTCGACATGTTTGGGCTCTCTACAAGGACCAAGCAAGGATTGAGGCTTTTCCTACCACATCGAGTTATGCCAATATGGCCTATTAATTCTGGCAAGCTCCTTTACAAAATCATGATAGGGACCGATATGACCTTTATCCATGGCTTTTATGGTCAATATGGAAAGCTAGGAACAAAAAAGTTTTCCAAGGAATAGATTTGAATATGGAGACGTTAGTACAGGATGCGGAGACGGATTGTCTGGCTTGGAAAGAAGCACAATTATTAGAACCTCCAGAAGAGGTTAGGTATGATGTGCCTTCAATCTCTGTTGGCTTATGTTGTCAGGTTGATGGCTCATGGAAGCATTCAGATCCCACATCTGGACTTGATTGGATATGTAAGGATAGAGATAATAAGGTCATCCTTATGGGGGCCAAGTGTCTCCGTCGAAGCCTCTCGCCTCTTCATTCAGAGATGGAAACGCTATCATGGGCGATGTCAGAATTATATGAACGCGGAATACATTGTCAGACATTTCAAACGGACTGTGCGGAACTTGTCAAGATGATACACGACCCGGAGGGATGGCCAGCTTTCCATACGCTTCTCCAGGAATACCAGCTACTTCAAGGACACTATCCAGGCTTTCAACTGACACTCATCCCACGTGTGATGAATACTCAAGCAGATAGCCTAGCGCGAAGATCCCGCCTTTTTTCTTGTGATCATATTTTTGTATACTCTTCTTTCCCGAATTGGTTACCCAATCCGGAGGAAACTCTTTAATTAACGTGTGGTTGACAAAAAAAAAATCTTACTCTTTAAATGTATTAATTGGAGAGAAATTTTTTTATTAATGAACGGCAAATAAGATTTTTAGGAGCTTTTTTATTTGTGTGAAAAGTTTCTGAATGACAATCTTTCCAAAACATAGGGATTATCATTTTTCTCATTGAAAACAATCCTGAATCACAATGAAATTTGCAAACTTAAGCTAAAAAGTCTTAGAGGATTATCATTTACAACCGTTTGAAATATCTTTGGACCTGCAAATTGTAACACATGTTTGAAATAATTTCTCATTAATACATACAATATTTCATTATTCTGAAGCACTCTAAAAATTATTAAAAAAGACTAAATCAAACAAAGAAAAAACGTAAAACTAGCTCTACATATTTGAAAATATTCTATCAAAGTTTTACCTTTACAATATACATTTGGTTTATCTAGACTTGTATTTCTTCTTGGCTATCGGTATTCTTGTGGATTACCATATCAAATCCTCTGAATAATATGACAAAACCAAAAGTGTATCTTTTTGAAATGTAATCAATAAAATATATTGCACTATTGAAATCTATGAATCATTCTCTCACCTTCCAATCAAAAGCACAATTGCTCCTCTATATTCGTTTAAATCTTAGTTTTGTTTAAAGGTGAGAGAACACGAACATACAAAGCTTGGGTCGATTGAGGTTTTAATACAAGGATATCCTTAAGCAATCTCTTAATCTTTCTCAGTCATCTCATCATCTCACAATAAAGTGCTAAAATCTTCTACTTAACTTCATGAGACTCCAATTTCACTAAAGAAGAAGCTTTTTTAAAAAAAAAATTAATTGACTCGCCTATGAAAATGACTTTATTTGCAATGACCTCCACCATTTCACAACAATAACACGTAAAAACATCAAATACACACTTTAGAATTATGTTAAATTAAGAATGCACAAGTAATTTGACCAAAAATTACTTTAAAAAATGAGTAAATCTTATATTCATGAATACACAATTACTGAACAACATATAAAATTACAAAATGCTTACATTCCTTCTATTACTATAGGTGAACCAATGATCAGATATCTTGTGTGATGATGATTTTTGTGTTTTCATATTTAGTTCTAATAAATTCTCAAAAAAAGAACAAAGATATGAAAAACCAAGGACTCTTACGAGCTTTGATGTGTTTTGTAGCATCACATATACAAGTTTTTTTATTTAGACCCAAAATATTTTCAGCTATATCGAAAACATGAAAAAAATGAGAGGTTTAGTTAAAAAAAAGAAGCAATTTAATGATAAATGAAAGTGTATAAAAATCAATCAGCTAGACTTTTTGATTTAGAGACTCCAACTTAAAATTCGAAGAAATCACAACCCTCTAAGATTCCAAATTTAATTACCTGCAAAACTTTCTATTGTTAATGTTGAATTTTTTTATACATAACTACCTTAACTATCAGCAAAAGTAAAATTCAAACACTTTTCTAAACTCTTTTCCCTTTGTTGTTTAATCAGGTAAGAACACACATGGTTTCTAAGGCTTTTCATAGCCCCATTTAAAATTAGAGAAGTGAAGCTTCTTGAGATTAGATACTTTTAAGATTCATATCTTATGCGCTAGATGGACGTATATTATGATTTTTGTTGTTCTATTTCCTTAAACCAAAATATGAAATCGAATCATCCGTGGAATTATGGAGATAGTGACTTTTGTAGAGATAGAATTATGGTTGTGTATAGAGAGAAAAGAGAAGAGATATGAACGGAAAAAGAGACACAAAAAGATGGAAATGATTCTTATTTACTTTTTAATCAAGCAAAATAAAAAGTCACGTGGCAACCTCTCATGTGATGATGTGACGCTAACAATGACCGTCTATATAGTAATGAAATTATTAACAAAAAAGTTATAATACCAATAAAATCCTTGAAACACCCTCTTAACATTAGTCAACCTGCCATTGAACGACCCACTGTCACATTTCAACCTATGTCATTCCTGTAACGATTTCATTTGCTTTTTCGTAATGTTTATATTTTCATAGAGAAATTAAAAGAGTTCCTCGTAACTTTCTCAGTTGGCTGAAAATTTTCAAAATCAAAGAATTTTCATCCTTTCACTTTTATGATTCATCTGCAAAATAATCCTCAGGAAAAGAAAAGGGTGGTACGTTCATCTCGTATCTAATTTGCTTGGGCTCAGTTAAATTTTGATGTACATGTCAGAGTTTTGGTAAAGATGACTTGTTAATTTGGGTTTGCTTATGTTTATGTTAAATCGTTGAAGAGGAAAAGAAATGAAAAATATAGTAGAACTTGATTACAATTATTTGTTCAAGATAGTGTTAATCGGTGATTCTTGTGTTAGGAATTGAACATCTTGTCTAGATTCGCTAGGAATGATTTTTTCTTGGGATCCAAGTCTACTGTTGGCGTTGAATTTGCCACTAGAACTCTTCTGGTGTGATACCAACTTTTCATGCTTTGCTTTGAAGGATGAACACAAAGAATCCATTTTTCTTAATTTGCAAGAGGTGGTAATATCAATATCTAGAGAAAAAATTGAAGAAAATTCAACTGTATCTTTTGGTTTTCTATCGGTTTCACGATCATCAAATTGTATAAATTCATGTGAATAGAAGCTCACTGACGCGGCGATGTTCTAGTTTTACTTTATTTGCTTTCTTTTTGACTCTTGTCAAGTTGCATTATTTACAATCTTTTTAAGTTAGTCTCTAAAGAACATTGATGTGTGTCTTGTAACATATAAGGGATAAGTCATGTGGTTTTTTAAGATTTTAGTAGTCAAGGTTTGTAACTATTCGATGCATGTTCTCTCATCATTTTTTGAATATGGTTTTGATTTCTTTTTTTGCTTAAAGATTATAAAATCAAAAGAGAATCTTAATTGTGATGACTTTGAATCATGAGTAACACTTTTGTTAAATTTTTATGTTTGTGAATGGACAAAAAACTTCCCACAACTTTTCCCCTATGATGAATCATCAGCAAAGTCAATCCTCCATCATCCCTTTGAATTAAGCACAGTAACATGTTGATTCGGGGTTTGACGAATGAAACTTTTGTGTGTGCTTTAGATCCATTCTCGACTTTTAATTGTTAAAAAATTTAATAAGTTCATTAAGCGAATAATCATTTTTGTCAAATCTTGAAACAAGACGAATAGTATCCCCCAACATAGAGATGAAAACATTTATTGGTTTTGGTGATTGTCTTTAAGGACAGACTGTAAAGGTTAAAATCTAGGACATTGCATGTCCAAAGCGGTACAAAGCCATTTTAGGAGCTTCTTACAGAGGTACAATAGGTGCACTTCTTGTCTATGGCATCACAAAAAGACAAACATTTGACAATGCTCTAAGGTGGCTACATGAGCTAAGAGATCATGCAAATTCCAAAATTGTGATCATGATGGTTGGGAACAATTATGATCTAAACCACTTGGGATCGGTGGTTTAGGAAAATGGTTAGAGTTTAGCTGAAACAGAAAGTCTCTATTTCTTGGAGTTATCTGCCCTTGAAGCCATGAATATAGAGAAAGCATTTCTAACCGTGTGAATAGAGATATACCAAATCATTAGCAAAAAAACTTTGGCAGCTCAAGAAGCAGAAACCGCTAATTCTGAGATTCTATGGCAAATAACAACGATTAATGATGACAGAATTGGAGCCACCAAAAGAGGTCGTTGCTCTACTTAACTTCAAATTTTGAATCTTTTTCCTCTTCAAAGTTGTTTTCTCTTGCTTAAATCTTCTTTTCATTTCTCTATTTTCTTCCAATTTTTTGTTGATTAAATGTTCTGATGCAAGAGCGCATAGAGAATATTCTAATAAATTAAATATAATAATTTAGACATTTTATGTAATATTCCACATCATAGTAAGATTATTATTAAAATGTATCTTTCTTTTAAGAGAACTTTACACATTTAGGCACTTTTTGTCTCTCAATTATAAAAAGAGGTCCATTTGTGCTCTTTAGACACTTAATTATGTGTAAAAGACCATAAAACCCTCAACTATTCTCTCTTCTTTTTACTTTGATATTTACTCCCTTCGTTTCTCAAAAAGTGTCGTTTTGATATTTTAATTTTGTTTCAAAAAGATTGTCGTTTTACATTTTCGATGCAAATTTATAAGCGAAATTTCGGTTTTAACCTCACTGTTTTAATATATTAATTGGAGAAAGAATTTTTTTAAAGTATTAATGAAGGGTGTGTAAGACCTTTTAACAGTTTTCTTAATATGTGTGAAAAATGTCAAAATGACACTTTTTGCGAAACAAAGGAAGTATTTGTTTTTTCTTTCTCTTTTTCTCTCATGTCAAGTCACTTATTTTATTTTTTTCTTTTTTTTGGTAAATCAATCTTTTTTTCTTTTCATTTTTTCTTTTCTCTTTTCTTCTTATTTTTTTCTTCTCAGTTTTAAAACTAAATTATTCATGGACAAGTTGGACAAATTATTCATAATTATTCGTGGATAGACAAGTTATTCGTGAACATGTTTTATTTTTCTTTCCTTCTTATTTTTTTCTTTCCTCCTCAATCTTAAAAATGGTTCTTCATGGATATGTTAACCTAGATATGATGCATTATGTATAGAGTAATCCAGTGACGGAGGTAGAGTTAACTTTTATTGGGGTCATAATAAAACTTATTAATATATATTTTTCTAATACTAAATACAAAGAGGAAATTATATAAATTAATGGGTGCATTATAACGGCTTAACATAAATTTAAGGGGGTCAAATGCTAATTTTACAAAAAAATTTAACCAAATTTAATTAGATATACACTAAAAATAAGTAATGTCTCAGTTTTATAGGGGTCACATGACCCCACTGCTCTCTATGTACTTTCGCCCTTGGAGCAACCAAATGAAATAAAAAATTTTGTTAATTTTGAAAATAGATATTCGTTGACATGTGACCTTAGATGTGACGCATTATGACATGGTAAGTTTAATACGATTGATGCAACTATTCAATAATTTAATGACAAACTGTAAATGTTTTTCATCAATAGATATGTCCACGTAAATATATCAACATAATTCATCTATAGATATATCCACATAATATTTTTCATTGATGGATATGTTTAAGCAAATAAGTCCACAAATTGTTAAATTTTTACATGATCACACAATAATTTTGTAATATTTTTCTCAATTTGTTAAAAAAAAATGGTCCAACTAATACAATTTTGAAATAGACATATTCGGATGGATCGCAAACTTCAAATAATACTTGCAGACAATTGTATTGAAATTGACACATCATAATACTTTATATTCACACTAACCTATCCACGAATAACCATTTTAAAAACTAACATTGTTGGCAAATAAAAAAACTTTTTGTTTCATTGGTTACTCTATCAATTTGAATGTGTCAATTTCATTCAAATGTCTATGTTGCACCATTTACGTAGACGTGATATGAAGGACAAAGAATGATTACTTTATCTATATGAGTATATCCATTTTGTCCAAAAAGTTACAACATCTATCTGAATGTAAGAAAGAGAGGAGAAGAAAAAACTGTGAAAAAAAAAATAAAGAAAAAAGATAAATAAAAAAGTTGAAGTGACATAAGAGATGAAAAAAAAAAAACAAAAAGAGAAATGAGAGAGTAAAGAGAAATGTTGTTGAATGGTAAAAAGTTTTTGAAATTTAAAAAAATAAACAGTAAAAAATGTGTCACAAATGTGTCAATTTGTGATATTTTTTCTTCTTTAAAAATAGATGTGTAAAGCTAAAATCTAATCAAATTGTTATTTAAAATGTCCAATTTTTAGTAAACGATAAATTATTTTAAAAGAAGTTTTGATAAAATAAAAATGATTAAATTGATTGTGGAAATAAGCGGGACCAGCAAATCCATGGAAGAAGAACACGGAGAGAGTTGCAAAAAGCTATTATTATTTGGATACTTATTTTATTTAGTTAAGTTCAAAAATAAATAAATTACAAAACGAGTAACAAATAAATTACCAAAGGAAGAGAAAAAAACCCACAAACGCACAAACCCATCGAAGAAATTCGTTGGAAAAGAATAAATAAAACAAAATTTGGGGGAAAACAAAGGCTAAAACTTTTTTTCCTGGGTCCAGAGATCAAGAGAAGAAGATTTTGAGAAAAAAAGTTCTTGTTTTTCTAAAGTTTCTTGCTTGGGCGATCGATTATTGTCGAAAAGATTGAAACTTTATTGTAGAAAGAATCCGATTTGGTACTGTTGTTTCTGGATCGGTTGTGAATGGCGCAACAAGGGCAGGGAGGAAGCATGGACCCTGCCGTTCTCGACGACATCATTCGTCGTTTGTTGGATTACAGAAACCCTAAGCCTGGAACCAAACAGGTCATGCTCAATGAGTCTGAGATCCGACAGCTTTGCATCGTCTCCAAAGAGATTTTCCTTCAGCAACCTAACCTCCTTGAGCTCGAAGCTCCTATCAAGATCTGCGGTAATCGAATCTTTTCTTCTTTTTTTTTTCCCTTTTTTGATTTCTTTTTGGGATCTGAGGTCTTCTTGATGATTGTCTTTTTGTTGCTTTTAGCTTCGTTAGCGTTTTCCCTTTAGATCAGCTCCCAAAAAGGGTCTTTTTCTTTCATCTCTTGAGTAGGTTTGGTGAATTGGTTTAGGCAGAGAGCTAAGAGAGATAGAGAGATTGTTTAATTCATCATCTGATTGCAGTAGCTGATCTCAAAACAAAAGAGAAGTCAAAAGACGCATAAAGATCATTGATTGCTCTAGAATTTGGGTGAGACCTCGTGAAGGTCACACTTATTGACAACGTTTCCTCGATGAAATCGTATTGACCTATTAGCTGAATATCTTTAGCTCTAGGATGGATTTGTTTGTTTGGATAAAACCCGCTTTTGGAGGTTCGTTATGTTGTTGATGCATCTCATTTAACACTGATTTGTATTGGTTGTGTTCGGTTTTTAGGTGATATTCATGGACAATACTCTGATCTGTTGAGGCTATTTGAGTATGGAGGCTTCCCACCAACAGCTAACTATTTATTCTTAGGAGATTATGTTGACCGCGGGAAGCAGAGTTTAGAGACTATTTGTCTTTTGCTTGCCTACAAAATCAAATACCCCGAGAACTTTTTTCTTCTAAGAGGAAATCATGAATGTGCTTCTATTAACAGAATCTATGGATTTTATGATGAATGTAAACGTCGATTCAGTGTGAGACTGTGGAAAGTATTTACAGATTCTTTTAACTGTCTTCCCGTGGCTGCTGTGATAGACGATAAGATATTATGTATGCACGGTGGGCTTTCTCCCGATTTGACCAATGTGGAACAGATTAAGAACATTAAGCGACCAACTGATGTTCCAGACTCTGGTTTGCTCTGTGATCTGCTATGGTCTGACCCAAGCAAAGATGTCAAGGGTTGGGGGATGAATGATCGTGGAGTCTCTTACACGTTTGGGCCTGACAAAGTAGCAGAATTTCTAATAAAGAACGATATGGATCTCATCTGCCGTGCCCACCAGGTTAGTCTACACAGTATTCATGTTTATTTTGTTTAAAAAAGCCGAGGAAACTTCTAACAAGAGCATGTTGTTTTTTTTCTTTTCCCTTAGGTTGTAGAGGATGGTTATGAGTTCTTTGCTGATAGACAGCTTGTAACTATATTTTCTGCTCCCAACTACTGCGGTGAATTTGACAATGCTGGTGCTATGATGAGTGTTGATGAAAGCTTAATGTGCTCTTTCCAAATTCTTAAGCCTGCTGATCGGAGGCCCCGATTCTTATGAAAAACAGAGGTAGCTCAAGTCTCGTATACTAACTTATGATGTGTCTTTTTGTTTCAGTCTTTCAGATTCTCAGATTTCAATAACTGTGCATCTGAAATAATGGTGTAAAGGTCTTACATCTTATATAACTGTGCTCAGATTATGAACAGTAACATGTATTTCGCATACATTAATTGTTTGAGATTCGATTGATTAAAATGGAATTGTGTTTCTTTGTCTGCTCAGTTCTAAAGTTTTGAAAATCCGAGCTCTGCTTGAATCTCGGATTCATTCACTTATGGAGGAAGTTCTTTCATTTGCATTTTGCAGTTAGAACCTCGCGGGAAAGAAGAGCAAAAAGGGCGACATGAAAGTGGGAGAGACAATTTCTCCCTGAGACATTGCCCGGAGGCCTTGCAAAAAAAGGCAAAGTAAAAAAGACACATTTTTACATGTTATATTCATCTTGATCTGAAACTCTTGCCATTTCTTTTTTCTCAAAAACTTTAATGTTCTTATGAATCTTCTTCTTCTTCATCTCTGACTCATATTAGACAGTTAAAAAAAATGTCTGCAAAAAATTTTATTCTTTCGTCAATCGAATTCCTCAGGGGTATATATATATATATATATACAGCATCTTTTCTCATACACAAACACATGGAATCTTGATCTCCCGCTTTGATTTTTTTTACCCCTGTTGCTATTCAACAACATCAAAAGTGAAGTCTTTTGCAGTTGTTTTTGCGGAAGCATTGTTTGTTTCTGTTTGGCTCTGCTTCTTCTTCTTCTCCAAAGTGTTCTTCGTCTCTGATGCAGGGGGAAATACGCGACATTTCTAAAACAAAAAGAGTTAGGATTTTATTTAGAGAATTTCACTTAGATAGCACATTTTTGTATTTTTTTTGCCACATGTAGCATACAAGCCCAAAATTTCCAACCATAGCATATTTAACACACGGTATACCGAAAATGCCCCTATCTAATTTTGGGTTTAGGGTTTAGGGTTTAGTGTTTAGGGTTTAGTGTTTAGGGGTAGGAAAAATGAGAACCCTAAGCCATATTTTAAAAATGGTCAGGGGTAAAATGGTCATTCTAACATTTTAAAAATGCTACATGTGGAAAACCCAAAGCCACATGCTAAATGTGTCCAAAAAATGAAAAAGTGTGTTATATTTGAGAATTGCCCTTTTACTTATATCTTTTTCTTTGGATTTTGATAAACATAGGCATTACTTTTCTTATTTATTTTTCATTGGATAAGTTCGTGAGCTAGGTTCCTAGATCAACTAGAATTAGGGTTTTAGCTTTTTTTTATATATAGTCGCACCTAAGGATTGTAAAGGTCGACTTATTTTTGATTCATAATAAGAGCTTTCTAAACTTCTAAACTCTTAAACCTTGATAACGGTTAAAAGGGTATTAGAGTCAAAACATTTTAATTCCTTAATTAGAGCATGATCTTACGCTTTTTCTCAATGGCACCTCGCAAACCTGTTAACAAAGATATTGAGGCGATTCGACAAACTCTTGACAACTTTACTGAGGGATTACAAGCTGCGTTGCAGGCTGCGGTCGAGAATGCGATCAATTCAATTCTTCAACACCATCAAGGACGACAAGGTGAAGCTCCTCAACCACAGTAACGACACCGACACGAGGCTGTTGACTCTAACGAGGAAGATAGATTCAAAATTTTTTTTGTGAATCTCGCCTTTGATCCGCAGCCGCGATATGTTTGTGGGAATAACAGCGTTTTACTAGATGGGAGTCAAATTTCAAACTAGAGATTCCAGAATTCACAAAGACGCTTACTGCAGAGGAGTTTTTAGAGGTCTGGCCTTGGCAATGGGCTTTGTTGTGAGGGTCCTCCTCGCTACCGAAATCCCGCGTTTTTTTCAGATTGACTTAGTGTAGTAGAAGAAATCTTGGATTTCAAGGAAGTGCCCAATGATATGTGTATTCCTCTCGTCGCAACTCATTTTAAACACAGAGCCATGCATGGTGGCAACGCCTAAAAGAAACTAGGCGCAAAGCTGGCAAACCGCGTATTGACTCTTGGGAATGGATGAAGAAACACATGAGGTGAAACTTTTTGCTATACGATTACGAGCGTCTCCTCTACAACGAACTCTAGAGCCTCAAACAGGGAAATAGATCAGTCGAAGAATATGTGACTGACTTTTTCTACATGAGTGCGAAGGCACAATTAACTGAAACAAATGAACAATTGGTTTCTCGTTTCAAAGGAGGATTACAACCACAATTACAAAACGCAATGCAACAATTCAACCCAGGGACAGTCCCTGAAGCAAACCAACGTGCTTTGGTTATGGCAATTCAGTTCCGGTCATATCTTCTGGGTTCACACGCTCTTGGTTCCGGTCAATGCCAACGACAGAAGCACTTGTTGGTTCTTCCTCTGACACGATTGCAGTTCATCAAATGGTTGAGAAACCAACGACTCTAGCGGATTCTATTGCCGCGTCTCAGATTCCTCGCACTAACGCGTTACAGTGTTTTGCTTGCGGAGAGTTCGGACATCGCCAAACAGTGTGTGTTAATCAGGATTTGAAGGGTGATGTTATTACTGGCGATATGGGCTTTGGTTTGGTTTTGCGGAAAAATTGTATGTTATCTCGAGCTCCTCATGAGTCTTGGCTACGTTCGTCGTTGTTTCAAACAACTTGCACCATCAGTGGTAAAGTCTGCAAGCTGATAGTGGATTTGGGCAGTTGCACTAATGTTATTGCCAAGGATGCAACACCAAAATTGGGGATTGCTTGTGAACCTCATCTGACACCGTATAAGCTTGCATAGCTCAAGAATGACACGAAAGTCTTTGTTTCGAAGCAAGCTTTGGTTGCTCTCTCTATCGACAGCTACAAATACATAGTTTACTGTGATGTTGTGCCGATGGACGACTATCATTTGTTGTTAGGATGACCTTGGCAATATGACCGCAATACCATACACAAAGGGAAGACGAATACTTATAGCTTTGAAGTTGAGGGCCGTAAGGTGACATTGCTTCCTTCTAAAGAAGTGACAAAGACTATGCCACCTCGCTAGATGTTGGACATGACCTTTGAAGAATAATTGGGTATCATAATTTATGTGTGTATTAGTCGTTGTACCGTCGTGTACATCAGCACTACCAATGGTGCCTCCGGAGTTTGAGTCCTTACTTCGTGAGTATAATGACGTGTTTCTGCAAGAACTGCCTGCGAATTTGCCTCCTCTTCGCGATATACAACACCACATTGATTTGATACCTAATGTAACTTTGCCTAACCGACCATATTACAATATGAGTCTGCATGAGCACAATAAGCTTCATCAGCAGGTTGAGGATCTTATGGCCAAGAGACATGTGCGGGAAATTTCGAGTCCTACGCAGTTTCAGCTTTGCTAATTCCTAAGAAGGATGGGACTTGGCGCATATGCGTTGATTGTCGTGCTATTAACAAGTTAACGGTACAATATCGCTTTCCCATTCCGCGATTAGATGACCTTTTGGATCAGATTGGTCGTGATTTGAAAATTGGATATCATTAAATCCAGATTCAACCGAGAGAATAATATAAGATAACTTTTAAAACACGTGAAGGGTTGTTTGAGTGGATGGTAATGCCTTTCGGTTTATCCATTGCTCTAAGCACATTTATGCAGGTAATTAATTAAGCATTACATCTCTTTATTGGGAAATTTTTTGAGGTCTATTTTGATAACATGTTGGTGTTTAGTGCCGATCTAGAGACTCACTTGAAGAATCAAGAGGATATTCTACATGTTCTACGCCGAGATAACTTGTACGCAGCTCGACAAAAGTGTGTGTGTGGTGCATTAGATGTGCTATTCCTTGGCTATATTGTCTCTCGTGAAGGGTTACGGGTGGATGTGAGTAAGATTGAAGCCATTAAATCATGTCCTACGTCGAGGACTGTTACGGAAGTTAAAAGATTTCACAAGTTGGCATCTTTCTATCGGGGTTTTTTGAAACATTTTAGCAACATCGCCGCACCTCTAAATGATTGTATCAAGGATCTGACGTTCGTATGGACACCTAAAGCTGACGCCGCCTTTGAAGCACTGAAAGAGAAACTTGTGTCGGCACCAATCTTAGCTTTGCCTGATTTCTCAGTTGTCTTTGAGCTTCATTGTCATGCTTGTTTTGAGTCAACTTGGGAGGCCAATTGTGTTTTTTAGTCAAAAGATAAATGGGTCTCAAGTGTATTATAGTATGTACGACGTGGAGCTTTACACTATAGTACAAGCCCTGAAGCATTAGAGACATTACTTGTTCCCCCATGAATTGATTCAATGTACGGATCATGATGCTTTAAAGCATTTAAGTGGCTAAGATAAGACTTTTGTGCGGCATGCATCTTGGATTGCTTATTTATAGCAATTTTCATTGTCATTAAGCATCAATCGGAAAAACGAATAAGGTAGCTGAGACATTGAATTGTGTTATTCTTTGTTAGCAAGTTGCAAGTCTCGGTACCGGGGTTCGCGTCTTTTACTGAGCTCTACCCGCATGCTCCATTTTTTACAGTAATATGGAAAGATGCTCGGTTTAATTTGTGATTATATTTTAATCTTGGTTTGAGCCCATTGTAACCATCCTTCATCTTCTTATAACTACCCATATAATGTCCATTGGATTCATATTAATTTAAAGTTTGTGGGTGACAAAAAAAAAGTGAAATATATGGAAGAACAAAGAAAAAAATGGAAAATCCCATAAAACAACCTCTAAAATGGCATCCACCCCCATTTTAAAACTTGAAAATTTTTCACTTCTACTTTAAACTTTCGAAGTGACAACTTTAACGATTTAAACGTTAAAAATGGCTAAATTGTGTGCGTTGACCGTTGACTTAACAGTTCCGTTAAATATACCAACGAAACCGCTGACATGTCGCTAAAATAATATTATTTAAATCATTTTAAATAACTAATTTATTAATTATTTTAATAAATTCGTAATAATTGATTTAAAATTCATAAAAATATTGAAAAATATTGAAAAATATAATTAAATTATGAAAATAACTCTTAAAAATTAAAATTTAAAAATAAATTAAATTTTGAAAAATATTTATAAATGAAAAACTCAAAAACAATTGATTAAAACTATTGGGAAACTCAAAAGGTTATGAAAATACAAAAATTTAGTGTAGAAGTGAAAAATTTCAAGGCTTGAAGTGAAGTGGTGCCACTTTGAAAGTTTTTTTATGGGATTTTCTCGAGAAAAAAAGGAAATACTGTATTTATTTGTTGTTAATGCAATCTGTGCCGTTCATCTTGTTGAAAATCCAACGGTTGAGAGAAATCTACCATTGGGCAAGGGTTTATTTTCTTGTAACAAGAAGAAGCGCTGTTTAGTTCCGGTCGAACAGATTGCTCAATAAGACACACTAAGGAGCCTCGAGAAAGAGAGAGAGAGAGAGATCGAGAGAGATGTTCTTCCACATAGTGTTGGAGCGGAACATGCAGTTGCATCCAAGATTCTTTGGTCGAAGCCTTCGTGATAATCTCGTCTCTAAGCTCATGAAAGATGTCGAAGGCACTTGCAGGTTTCTTCTTCTTCTTCTTTTTTCTTTACGGAAAAATCAACAATTTGAGATGGTTCTTCTCTCTTCTCAATGATTTATGAAAAGCCCTTTTCGTCAATCCTCCTCCACCATGTTTCTATAACCCTGTTTCGTAGAGTAAAAAATCAATTCGGAAGAAAAAAGTCTTACATTTAGCTAAATTGGAATCTTGTCTGCTTCTTGTTTGTTGTGCAATCAGAGAAGTTCGTTGGATTCTCTTAAAAGGATTTGGGTTTCTTTTGAGATCTCAAGTTACTCTATTAGCTCTTTAGGGATTTAAGATATGAAGTTCATCCATCACATCTCATTTAGATGCTCCCAAATATCTCAGATCCACTATCTTGTTTCTCTTATCGTATTTTGATACTAAAGTTGAAAACTTTTTCTCTTTAGTATACTTCGTTAGGCTTTTGGTTTGGTATGGAAAACTGCGTATGAGCTTATAGCTTATGTAAGTGGATGAGGTTGATTGCGTGTTTGAGTATCTTCCAAGTAGTAAAATTTGTGAAATATGCAAAAGATCTTGGTTTTGAGGCATGTAGTAGCCTTTGCTTTGGATCTAAGATGCCCCAATTCATCATTGCAATGTCATATTGAGCTTAGCCCTTTGAGTGTTTTTTTCGGTGGTGTAGAATGATATCAATCAAAGAAACTCTCGTTTAGCTTATCTAGTATTACTTGAGACTGAGTTGTAGGCAAGTTGTTAAAATTTGTGAGACATGTAGCTAGTAGCCCTTTGCTTTGGATTCATCATTGCAGGGTCATATTGATGCTATGTTCAGCTTTTTTGACTTCATCGTTGTGTTGTTTGGACAGTGGCCGACATGGGTTTGTTGTGGCGATTACTGGAATAGAAAGCGTAGGGAAAGGTTTGATCCGAGATGGGACTGGTTTTGTCACCTTTCCGGTTAAATATCAGTGCGTTGTTTTCAGACCTTTCAAAGGCGAGATTTTGGAAGCTGTTGTCACTTTGGTCAATAAGGTATATATTTACATAGCTTTGTATAAGCTCATCATTGTCTTTAGTATATAAAGTAATGGAGCTTCCTAATATATCGCAGATGGGATTCTTCGCTGAAGCCGGCCCAGTTCAAATTTTTGTGTCTAAGCATGTATGATCTTAAATCCTGATTTTGACCACTTGGCTCTTTTTTTTTCTGGTTGTGTGTGCGCTTGTATTTACTGTTTCCTCTTCTCTTTTCAAACCACCACAGTTGATTCCAGACGATATGGAGTTTCAGGCTGGAGACATGCCTAATTATACAACAACAGATGGATCGGAATGTTTCTTTCGTGGATTATACATTCAATGGTGTTATTTGTGATTAATATATCTTAAAGAAACCCAATCTTCCAATTGCTTCATGCAGGTTAAGATTCAGAAGGAATGTGAAGTGAGGCTAAAGATTATTGGAACAAGAGTTGATGCAACTGAGACCGTATGCACCATCTTCATAACTCTATTTTCTCAATACAAATCATAGTTAGCTTTCACTGGTTTTCTGGATGCCGTTTTCATTCATTTTTGTCTTTTAATCTTATCATTTATGCATGTTGTTCTTTGATTTTGCAGTTTTGTGTGGGTACCATCAAAGACGATTTCCTGGGAGTCATAAACGATCCTGCAGCTGCATAAAAGTTTCAGTTCCTGTGATAAAGGTGTATCATATATAGCCTCATAAAAGTTGAAGCTATTATCTTGAATTATTGAAACTAGATGGAACATATGCTTGTGGATTTTACTCAATCCGAGTTTAGTGGACTTTGTTTCTTGTTCATGTACAAAATTGAAGTCTTCACAGTTTTGATTTAAAACAATAATGAAGTACAAAATGAAGGACAATGGAGAAGAGTGGCAAGCAAAACTGTCAAAGTTTATTTGCAGCTAATACGGATATGAACCGCTTAAGACTTGTAGTAGACAGAAGTCAAGGATCTGAATTACCCAATGGCATCCATTCAGTATCACGTTTAAAAGAAACCCTAAACATTACAAATGTTGGATTGCAAAACTCTAGATACACGACTGAGTCTAGTTCCTCTTTCACCGGAGATTTGGACTAGCATTGAATCCGAAATTCTAAGGTTTAGTTTCCTCAAGGAGAAGATATCCTGTGCTGTGACTATCTCTGACAATGAGCTGCCCAATGAACCCTTAAGACTCCTTTTTTGCCTTTTCTACAAAGATATTAAGTTTTAAGGAACTGAGAACACCATGCATCTGTCAATACAAATGAGTCAACAATATTTGGCTCACTCTCTTCCAATCTCAGAATTCGATTTAGTTCTTGCAGTCTCTGATAAATTGCTTCTTTCTCATGGTGTGATATATCGCCCACAAGGAACTCATGGATCTGGTTGTCCACTTCGATGATACTGCAACCTGGTTCCTTTTCAATGCCTGATTCTCTCATACTTTCTCTGATTTGAGTTGATTCTTTCCATTTCCCCGATGAAGCATAGATATTTGATAACATAACATATGTCCCAGAATCTGAGTTCTCAGATTCAAAGAGTCTCTTGGCAATTATTTCACCCAGTTCCACGTTTCCATGAATCTTACAAGCACTCAACAGAGCTCCTAACATGATGTGATCCGGTTCTATCGGCATGTTTTCTAACAATTTGTAAGCCTCCTCTAGTTGCCCCACTCGACCGAGAAGATCAACAATACATCCATAATGCTCAATCTGTGGTTCAATATTGAAAATTCTCCACATAGAACTAAAAACCTCAAGCCCTATATCTAACAAACCTCCATGGCTACATGCGTTTAAAAGAGCAACTAACGTCACCTGATTCGGCCTAAATCCTCTGTTAACCATATCTCGAAATTCCTTGATGGCTTCAACGCTCGCCCCGTGCATCGCTAGTCCAGAGATCATTGTATTATATGAAATGACATCTTTGTCTCGCATTCCTCTAAAAATCCGTTTTGCTTCATTGATATCACCACACCTGGAGTACATATTGATCAAAGCATTGCCTACAAAATTACTAAGCTCCATATTTTGGTTCTCGACAAAGGAATGTACCCAGCGCCCGAGCTCCAATGCACCCAAATCCGAGCAGGCAGATAACACGCATACAGCTGTGAATTCATTAGGACTAACATTCTCCATCTGCATTTGCCTGAAAAGCTCTAACGCTTTGTTCATCTCCCTGTTTCTAACCAACCCATCAATCATTGCAGTCCAACAAACCGTGTCTTTAATTTTGACATCTTGGAATAGCTCTAACGCTTCCTTAAGAGAACCACACTCAGAATAACAATTTATCATGACCGTTGCCGCAACATGATCTCTTTCAGGCATTTCATCGAACACCTTCTTTGCGTCAACCAATTCTCCAGATTTCCCGTAGATTTCCATCAGTTTTAGGCCCACCGATCTGCTGGACACGAACCCAAGTTTCAAAACCTGAGCATGAATCTCTCTGCATTCCTCCAAACCACAAGCTTTGAGAACCGAGGTTATAACGTAGTTATCGGGCAAAACCGAATCGTGAATCATCCGACGATACAAGGAAACCCCATCAGCGAAACGACCAGAAGACACAAAACCATCGATCATGGCGGTGTAAAGATAGACATTAGGGTTGGATACGTAACGAAAGACTTCGTGCGCGTAGTCGACGGAATCGAGAGTGGAGCAGACACGGATAAGTTCAAAAACAACGAAAGCATCTTGTTCATGGAAAGCACGAATGATCTTGGCGTGAATCGGTGGAACCTGGGCTATGTTTTTACACTTTCGCAATAAAGAAATGAATGTTTTCCTACGTGAAAGCCGGAGAGTGTTTTGATCGACATCACGCCGGAAAACTGATGGCCCTCCGGTGGTCGCCAGCGAAGAAATCATTTCCCGCTCAAAATTAAGATTCTAAACCCCCCCCCACGATTTTATTTAGCCCAACCCAATTTTAATGGCCCTTTAACCAAAGGCCCAGTATTTTGTGGTAGATAATTAGAATATTTATAAAATTATTAATATACAAAAATATTTTTCTACGTGTTAATTTTGACTTTCAATTATATTCTTTGTGTTTGTCGTTTCTACATCTATGGATTTTGGGCCTTCAGTATCTTCGGTTTGGGCCTGAGCAAAGCTAGTTTGGTTTTATTTATTTATTTATTTATTTTTTTGTCAACAGCTGGATTGGTTTTAGATCCAGAAAGTGAAGTGGGTAATAATGTTGTCTTAAGCTCTGCGTTTTGGCTGGTCACACGGTTTGTGTGATGAAACAGACCATGTGCAGGTTGTTGAAGAAAGATGAGCTGGCTCCGTTAGTCCTTTGACGGAAAAGATCCTCTGGTACAACTTTATAAGACCTGATGAGGTAGAAGAAAGAGGTTAACGAGTGAATACACACAAGGGTGATATCATTAAGGGAATAAGGTGAGAGATGTGAGGTGAGAAGAGTGTTCCTACCAAATAATCTTATTTCTCTGGGTTGATATTGTGTGTGGGTAGTGAGAGACATAATCATTGGGTGAGTGTCTTGACTGTCTTGTACTCGTGTGTTCTTCATCCTCCGAGACGTACCAAGTGCTGGTTAATGCCTTGGGAACTCGTATTTCTTGGTGTGCTCCCTGTTCTTTAATTTCTGAAAAACAGAACACATAAACAAGCTAATAAACTGAGTAAAACACAAAATGGATAAAACCTAAAACACTACAATTGGTATCAGAGCTCCAGGTGGAGTATATAAGATCTGTATCTGGATCCAGGTTTTCTCAGGGGTTTTCATCAGGTATTTTGGTTTTCATACTCTGATCTGGGACTGGAGTTTTCTAAATACAAATCTTGGTGTGTTATCTGGTTTGTCTACATCTTGTTGGGTTATCTTGCTTGTTTGGTGATTGGTTGTTTTTGGGCTCATATCTGAAGAAGTGGTATCTTGGTTTCTCTTAATAGCTGCTTATTGATCCTGATCAAATCTTTAAGTAGCTGATCATGGAACCTACTCCGGGTAGATTTGAGGTTGAAAAGTTTGATAGGGAAGGAGATTTTGCCCTATGGAAACATAAAGTTTTGGCACAACTTGAGATTCTTGGTCTTGATTCTGTCTTACAATCGGAAGAATTTGAGAAGAAAGATGGTAAGCAGAAGGGGATTGAGACTGAGACTGGAGGCTCTGACAAAGAGATAGATCCTAAGAGACTGGATAAGGATAGGAGAGTCAGAAATTTGTTGAGCATGAGTCTGTCTAACATGGTACTAAGGAAGGTGATAAAGTCTAAGACAGCCTTAGAAATGTGGTCAGCTCTGGAGAACACTTATCAGATTAAGTCTCTACCAAATAGGTTCTATCTAAAACAAAGGTTCTATAGCTACAAGATGGATGATGATAAGAATATAGACAGGAACCTTGATGTTTTCAACAAACTGGTTTCTGATTTAGCCAGTTTAGATGTGGACATAAGTGAAGAGGATCAAGATGTTATTCTCCTTAACAGCTTGCCTAAAAGGTTTGAGCATCTAGTTCATACTCTGAAATATGGTAGAGGACAGGATATTATTACTCTAAAGGAAATCACAAGATCTGCTTACTCAACAGAATTAGATCTCAAGGCTAAGGGTAACTATGGGTCTTCTACTGCGAGTGAAGGATTATATGCTCAAACAAGGGGAATGAATGCCAGAAAAGAAGACAACTCCACAAAAGGGAAAAGCTACAAACCGTAGTAAGTCAAGACCTAAAGGAAAGAGAACTTGTTGGGTTTGTGGGTCTGAAGGACACTTTAAAAAGGATTGTCCAAAGAGAAATCAAAATGGCTATTCTAATGCTGAGGCAAGTATTGGAAAATATCTTAATACTGAACCAGTTATGCTAACTGTTTCAAGTCAGTCAAGCAGAGATGGATGGGTTGTAGATTCTGGATGTTCATATCATATGACATTCAGGAAAGATCTGATGTATGACATTGAAGAGGTTACTGGTGGGAAAATACTAATGGAGAATGATACTTTCTGTGAAGTTACAGCTATTGGAAAGATCAAAATTGTTAATTATAACAACAAATCTATTATATTAACAAATGTAAGGTATTCTGCCACAGCTAGAAGAAACTTAATCTCTTTGGGTCAGCTTGAAACTATGGGGTGTTGGTTCCAGTCAAGAAATTTCAGGTTAAAGGTGTTTAAAGGAGAAATGGAAGTATTGGCTGCAGACTACAAGGACACTCTATATTTTCTGGATGGGGAACCAGTTCCATCAGAAGCTAATGCTGGAGTCAAAGATATTGATCCTACTCAACTCTGGTATAGTAGTATGGGTCACATAAGCTCAAGAGGTTTAAAATGCTTGGTTGACAGGGGATGGATAAATGGAAAGGAGATTACTGAAGTGCAGACTTGTGAACATTGCATTCTGGGAAAATTTCACAAACTCTCTTTCACTACATGAAAGCATACTTCTTCCAGACCTCTGGTGTGTGTACATTCAGATCTATGGGGATCTCCTAATGTTACTCCAAGCCTATCCAAATGTCAATACTACATCTCCTTTGTGGATGATTACTCAAGAAAAGTCTGGATTTATTTCTTAAAGACAAAGGATGAGGCTTCTCTAAGTTTTCAGAATGGTTAGCTATGGTTGAGAATCAGAGTGGTAAAAATCTGAAGGCATTAAGGACTAACAACGGGCTTGAATACTGCAGTAAAGAATTTGATGATTTTTGCAAAGCCAAAGGAATTGTCAGACACAAGACCTGTCCTTATACCCCCACAACAAAATGGGGTAGCAGAAAGGCTAAATAGAACCATTTTGGAAAAGGTAAGGAATTTGCTAAATGAGACAGGGTTGAGTGAATCATTTTGGTCAGAAGCATCTGCTACAGTGGTCTACATGATTAACAGGACACCATCAATTTCTTTAAATCTGAAGGTTCCAGAAGAATTATGGTCAAATAGGGAGCCAAGTTATGATCATATGAGGAGGTTTGGTTGTCTGGTTTATTATCACATAGACCAATGAAAACTCAAACCAAGAGCTAAGAAGGGAATTTTCTTAGGGTATCCACAAGGAGTTAAAGGATACAGAATTTGGAGTTTGGAAGATAAAAAGTGCATTGTGAGTAGAAATGTGAGTTTCTGTGAAGAGGTAATCTATAAGAATATTGGTCAAGCTTCCTCAAGTGATCAAATTCAGAAAGACACTGGAAAGAAGAAGGTTACATTCATGATTCCTACAGAGGATAAGACCATAGATCAACCAGGGAGTTCTGGTGAAGGTGGAGATACCTCTGAAATAGAAAATTTTCAGGATTCTGAAGAAGAATCTGAAAAGGAAGAGTCTCCTGAGAATTTAAGGGACTATCAACTTGTCAGAGACAGACAAAGAAGAGTCATTAAACCCCTCGGTAGGTTTGATGATGGAGATGTATCGGCGTATGCTCTAATGATGGCAGCTGATTTAGAAGATGAAGAACCTATTACTTTTCAGGAAGCAATGCCCTCTAAGAATAAGAAAAAATGGAAGTTTGCAACTAATGAAGAAATGGAATCTCTGATGAAGAATGGTACTTGGATCTTAATAGATAGACCAGAAGGGGAAAGGATAATTGACTGCAAATGGATTTTTACTCTTAAACTAGGTTTAAATGAGGAAGATGGGCCTAGGTTTAAAGCAAGATTGGTGGCTAAGGGGTACTCACAGGTTGAAGGTTTGGATTATAATGAAGTGTTTTCTCCTGTGGTAAAACATGTTACCATTAGACTCATGCTAGCTATTGTGGTTGAATTGGATCTAGAGTTGGAGCAGTTGGATGTTAAAACTGCATTTCTACATGGTAATTTAGATGAGAAGATTCTAATGGAACAACTAGAGGGTTACAAGAATGGGGATAAGGTATGCCTTCTTCAAAGATCATTATATGGTTTAAAACAGTCTCCATGACAGTGGAATTCAAGATTTGATCAGTTCATGAAGGCTAAAGACTATACCAGGAGTCAATATGATCCATGTGTATACTTTAGAGTATGCAAGGATGGAAGTTTGATCTATTTATTGATATATGTTGATGACATGTTAATAGCAGCTAGAAACAAGTCAGAAGTGAATCATCTCAAAGAATTGCTAAGTGGGGAATTTGAGATGAAAGACTTAGGACCTGCCAAGAGGATACTTGGTATGGATATTCACAGGAACAGGGACAAAGGGATTCTCACACTGTCTCAGGAATCATATCTCTTAAAGATTCTAAGGAACTTCAAGATGGATGAATCAAAGCCTGTGCCTACTCCTATGGGATGTCACTTTAAACTTTCTAGTACTAAGCAGGACCTAAGATCTGAAGTAGAAAGGATGATGTCAGAGGTACCTTATGCTAGTGCGGTCGGCAGCCTAATGTACTCCATGGTCGGCTCTAGACCAGACATTACTCACGCTGTGGGGTTGGTGAGTAGGTTTATGAGTGCACCTGATCAAGATCATTGGAAGGCTGTCAAATGGATTTACAGATATATTCAAGGGACAACACATAAAAAGCTGACCTTCAAGAAGAGTGACAGATTTGAGATTAAGGGTTTCTGTGACAGTGACTATGCTGCAGACTTAGATCGAAAAATATTTATAACTGGATACCTGTTTCAAGTTGGAGGAAACACGGTTAGTTGGCGATCTGGTCTTCAACATATCGTAGCACTATCAACTACCGATGCAGAATATATGGCTCTTGTTGAAGCAAGTAAAGAAGTTGTATGGTTAAAGGGTATTACCTGTGAATTGGGATTTCCTCAGAAACATGTTGAAGTCTTCTGTGACTCCCAAAGTGTTATGTGCCTTGCAAAGAACAGTGTGTTCCATGAACGCACCAAGCACATAGACGTAAGATTGAATTTCATTCGGGATCTTGTTACAGAAGGGATTGTCACTGTAACAAAGATCGACACCCGAGTGAATCCCGTCGATATCCTTACCAAGTCTGTGCCAGTAAAGAAATTTGAAGAAGCACGAAGTCGCCTGAGGGTTCTCGGCGATGATGAGTAAAGATCGGTCTCAGATCTTACTAATTTGCGACAAAGATCTATGTCGGAAATTAGGTCAAGAAGCTGAAGAAGCTTCTGGTGTACTTTTGTTTAGATGAAGAAACGAGGTGGAGAATTGTGTTTGTCGTTTCTACATCTATGGATTTTGGGCCTTCAGTATCTTCGGTTTGGGCCTGAGCAAAGCTGGATTGGTTTTAGATCCAGAAAGTGAAGTGGGTAATAACATTGTCTTAAGCTCTGCGTTTTGGCTGGTCACACGGTTTGTGTGATGAAACAGACCATGTGCAGGTTGTTGAAGAAAGATGAGCTGGCTCCGTTAGTCCTTTGACGGAAAAGATCTTCTGGTACAACTTTATAAGACCTGATGAGGTAGAAGAAAGAGGTTAACGAGTGAATATACACAAGGGTGATATCATTAAGGGAATAAGGTGAGAGGTGTGAGGTGAGAAGAGTGTTTCTACCAAATAATCTTATTTCGCTGGGTTGATATTGTGTGTGGGTGGTGAGAGACATAAGCATTGGGTGAGTGTCTTGACTGTCTTGTACTCGTGTGTTCTTCATCCTCTGAGACGTACAAGTGCTGGTTGATGCCTTGGGAATTCGTATTTCTTGGTGTGCTCCCTGTTCTTTAATTTCTGAAAAACAGAACACATAAACAAGCTAATAAACTGAGTAAAACAAAAAATGGATAAAACGTAAAACACTACATTCTTAAAAAGGATAATTATAATGGATGGAGAAATAAAAACAATTTATTAAGTTTTAATTTTCAAAAAAATAAAATTACATTTTGTACCCCTCAATTCACAAAAGAGAGTAATTTTGTAAAACCCATCCCAATATTTTAATAATTCATTTTTACACTCCCACAAATTTAATTAATATTTTTGGTTTGTTTTTCAACAAATTAACCCTAAAAACGTTTATAAATTGACTTCAGTACCAAATAAACGTTTTGTTGTATAAAAATTATATTCAGTATTCAGAAATGTGTGTGCCCCTTGATTCATTGTGCCACTGTAACCGAACCATCTTGCTTCAGCTTGATTAAGCTGCTCTCTATGTATCTAAGCACAGGTTTATAGCTGCCATGTATATAAATCACATATTGAAAAACTAAATCAACTACGGATTCTCAAAAGGATTGAACAAAAGTTCTATGCGTAAAACTTGTAGGACGCGGAAAAATCGAATAAAAAAGTACGATATAAACAGTTACGTTTCTTAAAGAAATTAGATAAAGAATCGATAAAAAGACTTCGCAAAAAATCGAGTAGAAGAACGTTGAAACGAAGAAGAGATGAACAAAATCGAATATAACACAATTTTATAGAATAAAACAAAAGGAAGAAACACACGGAGTCGAGATTAAAATCTCTTTTCTTAATTCTAAAAATCCCCCGTAGTGTGACGGCCAAAGCGATTTCAGAATCCCATGATACAACCGTGGCGAGACCGATTTCGCTACACTCGAATATCAGAATCTACGAACTATCTTTTCTACTTCTATATTCTCGGAGGAACTTACTAAAAAAGAAGGAGAGGATCGAAGAACAAGTGAGAGAGAGTTGGAGAGTTGTTTTGCTTTGTTGCTTTTGAAAGTGATGAGTAAAATAACTGATGAGAGGCTACTATTTATAGCACCAGAGGAGGAGTTACGCAGAAGCATATTCCGAGAAGATGTCGCGCACGTGGAGACTATCTCGGCCGCACGTTCTGCGAGTGGAGAAGAGGTTCCGCAACAACCTCAGCAGGAGACTCGGTCAAGTGACGAGTTCAAACATTTCCCACGCAATGACACACTCCACGCCGTTCTTTTAGCTTTAGGAAAAATACATGTCGTTTTGGTACGAAGTGCATGTTATTTTTGTTAAGTAAATGGGTCAAAACCCAAATCAAAACTTTTTCCAAAAAGAACATCTTTAGTGGGCTGAAGGCCCACCGAGAGCCCAAGTTGAGCCGAGCCGAGCCGAGCCGGACGGACAGTGGCGACGCGCGTGTGAGTTCCCCAATCCTCCCTTTCTCAACACATTTTGAACTCCTTCTTATGTGTTCCCATATATATACAAATGAATTTCTCTTCTCCTAAGCAATGTGAGACTATTCTATTTGCATTTGTAGAGAGTTTACAACTTCATAACATTTTTACTAGGCCCAAGCCTTATTTCTCATTCACAACCAATTCACATTTTGTCATATATTATGTTAAACCTTTAGCCCAACTATAATATCAAATGTGGATCAAACAATCCCCCACATGAATAGAAATGACTAAACATTGAAGACACGAGAGACTCTACTGACTCTGACTAGACTATCCTACAGACTAGACAGAAGAACTTTCCGAGAATATATGCGAAATTTCACTGTGACTGAGTAAGTAGCATTTTTCAGCTTTGAACCACTCATTGTTAATATCTGTCGGGCTTACTTGGCCAGGATGTGATCATGATGTCTTGAACCAACCGAATTTTGATGTAAACCGAGACAACAGCTATAACCCAGCTTCATTTCTCGTAAAACTCTAGTTCTCTATTGTGTTCATTTTGGCCTTGAACTTGCCTGGTTTCATCATGAGTGAACTTAGAGAATATAGCCTAACCTTCATTCTTCTAAAAACGGTCACATTTCACACTCACAAGGTGATTTGCGTACGCTTTTCAAAAGCATCCTGTAATACTCCACTATTACAAAGCTACGAAATTATTAAAAGCTAACGTTTATCCTAATCATATACAGGTAGCACTGTTTCATCATCCTAGGAATTGGGTAGAGACTTGAGTCTCACAGTGCTCTCAGCAGAGTTAACTTGATTTAGTTGTCCCTTTGAACCTGGGATCTCCAGTCACATAGGTGGGGTTTCAATCAAGTTTCCTCTTTCAGTCACATGCTTTAAACTCATTCCTCTAGATGATCTTACAACTTGATCTCGAGACAAACCTTTAGTTAATGGATCCGCTAGGTTGTCTTTTGACTTTATGTAGCCTAGTGTGATCACACCACTTGAGATCAATTTGATGACTGTGGCGAACTGGGACTCGCCAATTGTGGCCCAGTAAGTAACTCAGTTTTGGGTCAATTTTACTCATACCCAAATCGATCATTTCTCCAAAACGACAATGCTTCACAAATTTAATCAAATCAAATAACTCTTTTTTGTTGTATCCCTTTGCTTAATATGATATGTTATATCTAATAATTCGAAAATGTAAGAGTAGTGTTAAAACATTTTAATGAAGGAAGTAGCATGAAGGAATCAATTATCAAATATAATTTTTTGAACTAGTTAACTGGTGTCTTAAAATTCAGATGGTCAAAAGAACTCAGAAACCGAACGTCGTTTAACGCATATTTTCCAAATGTTCACGGCCTTTTACCGTTTCATTAATGGTGAAAATCACTGAAAGATCTAAACCGCTATTCACTGACACAGTGACATACGCCAAAGTCAAGCTAAAATTAAAAACCCTTCGTCTTACACCGAAGAGCAAAAACAAAAAAAAAAGTTTTAAAAAGTCCAAAAGTCGATGACTCAGGACCAAAAAAAAACAAACATTACCAGAGAGTGAGAGAGGAGAGAGACACGACACAAACAACTACGTGTCTCTTCGAAGATCAACCACCACAACACTTACGTTGTCAGAACTTTGTCTAGCCAAGGCAAGCCTCGTCAGCAAAACCGACGCTTCCTCACACGCTTTATCAGTTTTCTCTCCTCCTCCGATCACCACATTCCCATCACCGGCCATTTCCGTTTCCGGCGAGGATGTTAGATGACCTTTGACTTTTCCTCTCAAACACATTCGAACGACGTTACATGCAATTTCGTTTGAGACAACATCCCAAAGACCATCGCTCGCAAGTATAAGAAACTCGTCTTCATTAACCCGGTCCATTACGGTTACTTCCGGTTTGCTGATAACGTACGGCTTCAAATAATTATCCCCTGAAAACAAAACTCACATTATATTCGCGGCGAAACGAGTTTTTCTTTTAATTAAATATAATTGAAAGTACGGAAACTTTTTGTACAACACACAAGGAGAGGGGCACGTGAAGGTGTAATCAATGACTGACCTATGGCTCGTGACATTGCAAGTACGCCAAGGACACGTGGACCATCCCAGTAGATAACCCGACCACCCGCTGCTTCAATCCGGTCTAGTTCGTCAGGACGGTCCGGCTATTAAAATCAAAGAGAAAGAAGAGAGAAAGAGGTAGATTCTCATCTTAAAAAAGCTTTGTGCATAGTGACACGACGGATTAAAGAATCTATAACTCAAAAACTTTATTAGATCTTCTCATCTAAAGAATGTCATTTTACATTCTTAACCACAGTCCACATGTTGCATGCCTTTTACACAAAATCAATTTCCCAAAGAACATTAATAATATTTAATAAGATAACTTTTCTTTTGACCAATAATAAGATAACATTTAACCGTATTAGTTTTTATTATATGCAACACGTAACGTAATTATCATTGTGATTTCCAAATTACAGTGAACATAACCGTAGATCTAAGTTTGGAAAAAAAATATTGAACGTTTAATTTAAACAAATAATGAAGGAAAAACAAAAGAAATGACGGTGAGAAAACCTTATGATCGGAGGACAAAGGAATCGTCTTGCCGTTACGGCAGAGAACGGCACGAGAGTCACCGCAGTTCGCCACTACGATTTTCTCCGGCGTGATAACGGAGACAACGGCGGTGGAACCCACAGCGTCGCAGTCGGGCCTCTGAAGCTCGCACCGGCAATTCGCCGATCCATCGGAGGTCAACGCCACGGCCTCCGAGTCCATGCGCGTGAAACTACGCGCCATTGACTTTTCCCAGTCATCATCAGCCTCAAACTCTTCACGCACTAGCTCGTGTAGCCTTTCTCTACATCTCATCGCAACCTAAACAGATTACAAACGAAATAACATCAAGAAAACGACGTCGTAACAGCCATTAAGCAATATTAACAAAAACAGCGCCGCACATGGGAACAGCCATGGCCATCGTAAACACCACAGTAGTGAAATCCGGAGGAGGAATATTCCGTTTGTTGACGGAGGAAAAACGGACGCACAGCAACGGCGTCTTCCATTTCCCGTCTTCTTCCGCAGACAGAAGCGACGCCGTATTTGAGATAAGCTTCTGGTTCAGGCAATGCCACGACCGTAGAACTCAGAGATTCGCATAAAACGACAACACCCTCCGTCGTTTTATAGTAGACAGCGGATGCGGAGGCGGAGGCGGCGACGGAGGATTCACGTCTCCTCCGTTTTTGTAACTCTCCGTCGTCGAATACGGCGTTTTGTTCACCGGAGACAAACTTAAACCGACGGATCTCCATTCTCCGTCTCCTCGCTGTTTGAGAAGAGCTTCTTCCTCCTCCTCGCCTCTTCTCTGTAGCCATAGTCTTGTTCACCATCGCCGTCTTCGTCATCACTGGCTCGTTCTCGTAACAAATCTCAGCCATGCGATCGTTCAGATTATTCAACACTAACACTCCATCACTCTCCCCGAAAGAAAAACAAAAACAAAAAAACAATTAACAGAGAGACCGGAGAAAGAAGGAGAGAGAAGCTTAACAAGGTTAGCCATGGAAGCTTTTATAATAGAGAAGATAAAATAAAACAAAATTGATTCATTTTTTTTATTTCCGGGCAGCTGCCCGAGACTTTTAACGGGCAGATCAAAACTCAAAATGAAGAAGAGATGGTTGAATGGCGTGACGTATCGCTCCTCTATCTGGTCGAAGTAATCTGAACCGTTGATTTAAACCACGTGTACACATTAGTTCTACTGGATCGCGATACGAAAAGACTTACGTGTGCCAATCAGATTCTAACGCCACTTAGACCTAAAGTGAAAAGAACCTTTGATGACACGCATGCCATCTCTAAATCACTATTTTTAGAAGATTTTTACCTAAATTTTATGTACACATCTTCTCTACCTATTCTATTTGGTTTGAGTAATAACTACAACTTAATTTTATATGTGAATAAGCCAATGATTCAATGTTAAATACGTGGTAATAAATTTTTTATTGGGGGAAATTATTATGGTCCTTTCTTGATTATAAGCATGGCTCTTATTTTACGATGAACATTGCAATAGAAAATTTATATATATTAATTGAGGAGACAGAGAGAGAAAATTTTAAATTTTGAAGATGAGTTGTCAAGCTTAGAACGATTTGAGGAGTTGTTAACCAATGAAAAACTCAAAATTTTTATATTTAATTCTGACAGTAATTACGATTCATAATAGTTAATATACTTAATGCTCTGAAACATAAATCTAAACAATAAATGAATACTATTTAATTTGAATTATTTTTAAATATAAAAAAGTTTGCAGAAGATCTTTAAAGTGATGTTTATTTTGTCCTACATCGATTGTGAAAATATAGAAGAACAATAAAATTACAGTATAAAATAGAGCTCTCATGTTCAATTGCAAATCATCTTCACATTTCGAATGTAATTATTTTTTTGATTCAAAAATGTTTTGAATTGAGTTAAACATAATTTATTTTACATTCTTTAGTTTTGATTTCTTTAGGTTAAAAACAAACTGAAATCAAATCATTTAATGTTTTGATTTTTATTTAAATTTTCCAAATAAAAAATATAAAAATTTATAAATACTTCAGTTTAAAATATTTTGATCAAAATTATTTTACAATATTTTTTAAATTCGTGAACAGTAAAAAAATTGTTAAATTTTTATAAACTAATTTCGTAAATCCAATATGTCTAAAGCATTGAAAATTTTGAAAAAGTGTTTTATTTTGCCCCATATTGTTTATAAGAGTTGTGAAGAACAATAAATTTATTGTATAAAATAGACTTCACATTTTCACTTAGAAGACATCTTTTATTATATTTTGTACGTTTGGTTTTAAGTAATCAAAATGAATAATAATTCATTTTATGGGTTCAAAATAATTTGAAATGAGTTAAAAACAAGAATTTTGTATTGTTCGGTTTTTATTTTTTAGATTATAACTAAATCAAAACCGAATCGCTTATTGTCTCTTTAAGAAAAATAAAAATATTCTTAAGCAATAAAAAAATATCTTATATATTATTTGAGGAGACATAAAGAGAAAATGATTAAAAGCCGAAATTTGATGTGTCTACCATATAGTTTCTTGAGGGTTGTTAACCAATGAGGAAGCTATGAAATTTTCATACTTAATTGTGACATTAATTACGATAAAAAATAGTTAAGATACTTAATGGTCTGATACACATAATCTAAACAATAAATAGATATTACATTTGAGTTCTTTTTAAAATAAATATGATTTGCAGAAGATACTATAATATTTGTTTTAAATAATTGCATTTGTAAAAAATAAAATATTTGAATTTTTTAAATATTTAAGTCCATTATGAAAATATTAAAATCTTTAAAGTGGTGTATTGTTTTGTCTCACATCGGTTATGAAAGTTTAGAGGAACAATAAACTTACATTATAAAATAGACTTCACATATCTACTTACAAAACATCTTTTCTCACATTTCGTATATGTTTGACTTTAAAAAACGAACTAAATGGTAATTATTTTTTTTGCTTCAAAAAAAAATTGAACTAAGTTTTTTTTTCTAACCACACAATAATCAAAAGTGTTCCCTCAAATTGGGTGACCAATCTGGGGGGCGAGAGTCTACAAAAATGAAATCATTATGAAAAGATCGTGCTCCTCGCACCAGAGTATCAGCTACTGTATTCGTCGTACGTGGAATAAGTGTCAAAGAGAAGTCAGGGAAGAGGTCTTGAAACATATGATAATCTTGTAGCTGTGTTCGGAAGGCTGGCCAGTCATCCGGTTGATTTATGATGTTTGTTAGTTCCGCAC